>JAEUWQ010000334.1:0-14765 GCA_018524765.1 Podaxis sp. AQ799166 | reverse complement strand
TTTCCGGTGGAATTAAAGCAGCCTGAGGACCGAACGCGACTGATAAAAATGGGTACCCCGGTGTTGCAGGCCTGGAGTAACAAGAGTACTGTTGTGATGCAGTTGGCTCGAAGATGAGGTGCCATAGGTGGTGGATGGTAGCAGTTGAGTGATAAGATCATCAGACCCAAGTGGCCGACTTGGTGTAGTCTCTGGCGTAGTGGCAGCCCATAGTTCCAGGTGTTCGATTCTCTTTCGAGTAAACTCCGGCGAGAGAGCATACTTGTATAGTTCGCCATGCAAGTGCCCATCGACGAGGATATTCACTAGGAATGACAGAAATCCCAAGTGGGTAGCGGCCCATTTCTCGAACAAGAGTGATTTCATCCTTTCCAATTCTTCCGATAAGGGAATGGGGGGAGACGGGTTGCGTCTTTCCGACATGGGAGATGCAGGAAGCAGGAATCAGAGAGAAGTACAAACTAGGAGGTTGCCGTGAAGGTGTGGAACAACAACTTTGAGTTTTCAAACCTCAACCGATTGACGCTTGCGTGGTTTTTAATGCCTTTTGGTTGCTGTGTAGGGCTTGTAGCCAGTCCACCGCTTCCAAACCATTTCAAACTCCATCATCTTTACGGGGTTTGTCCAGCGTCTTTTCTAGGATGTAGCCATGTTTGTTAGTCCAATCGTGGTTCCAGATCATATCCGTTCCCCATAAGTCAGATTCCAAGCACCGCATAAAGGACTGGTAGCAAGTCCAGTACCATCAGACAAGAGCGTGGCGGGTTAGTAGCATGAGAACCTGGATCCCCGTAAGTCGCTCTCTTCAGTAGAAAGACAATGAAGTATTGAGCTTCGAACTCAGCTCTTCAGCCCCTCAGCGCCGGCGCCCAACCACCCCACACAGTAGCACATGCTTGATGACGCGAATACTCTCGAAAGGTTCACGTGACTATATATACCATATCTTGGTAGCGGCTCATGCACAAGTTCAAAATCATTCAACATTCTATTCTCGCCGTCTTGGTTTCCTCAGTCGGGGCATGGAATCAATTGAGAGGCCATACATCGGCCGCTTTCCGCTCATTACTACTGGTTATCAATAGTTCTACCGACTAAAACAAGTTTCAAGGCTTTGCTCTTCTTAGTTTAAGAATGGTGCTGCTTCCTCGAGATCGACCAACGCTCTTTGGTACTGGCTCTGTTCTCTTGATCCTCGGGCTGCTAAATTTGTATACGGCATGAAAACGCGGCTAGATTGGTTGCCGTTGGACTCGACGATATTGGAAAAGCGCTATGATCCGGAGACTTATGACTCCCCAGCCATCAACAAACATTACTGCCCAACGCTGAACGCCGATAACCACAGAAGGACTGTTTCAAAACGATCATAAGCCGAGATAATTTTGCCTCTTGGTATGATTTTGGCCAGCCTTAGTTAAAATCTCTGGGCTACGTATCAGACTTAGTGCTCACATCCACCCTCCACTTGACACAGGTAACACAGACCATGGATTCTTCTATTATCTCTGAGGACGGGTATGTCTTTAAATCAGTTACTGCCACTTTATATTCATTACCGTAATCGTATAATTCATGCAACTAGGGCATTATTCTCAAGATCAGGTCTACCGGTATGTCTGGTTGTGCCCTCATGATCGATAGGACGCTAACCCGGAGGTTCATTCAGCTCTTTGGCTATTGTTTGGATATCCTCCTCTATGGAATCCTTACTGTTCAAACCTGTATGTGTATCGCCTTTAGACGGTTTGTCAATCAACTGACGACTAGCAGATCTATACTACCTGGCATTTCCAAACGACAGGCGCATTATAAAGGGAACAGTTTATTTCGTCTACTTAGTGGGAACGGTCCAAGTTGCTTTCGCCCTGCATGATTTCTATCAATTGTTTTGCACACCCTGGGGTCATCACTCCTTGGCATTTGAAGACTTGCATTCTTTCGGTTACGCGTGGATAACCATTGCTGCAAGCATCGCGATCGGTGTGTAAACAATGCGGAAGTATCCATTGCATTGGAATCTCATCATTGCTGCTCTGCTAGTCTCCTTTGTCGTGCAGATGTTATATGCTTATCGTATATACGTCGCCCTCAAGCAAAGTTGGATTGCATGTTTTGTTACAGTGGTAAAGCTGTCCAGTTCCTTCCTGGCTCTGCGTCTCGAGCTGATGAAAACACAGTTGGCTGTTGCACAGCTCGGCATCGGCATTTATGCAGCGGCTTCGCTGTATCAACCGCATCCATTAACCAAACGTTTCAGTGTTGCTGCTGATATCATCGTCCGTGACCTTCTTCACCTTCCTACTTAATTGGACCGCTGACGAGGCTCAAGGTCTGCAAAGTGTGGGGTAGCATAAGTGCATGCTGTGACGTCTTCATCGCTGCATATATGTCCTATATTGTATGTCTGGCCTGAACAACCTGGGGTTCGTTCGTCCTCACTATTTTCTAGTTAATGCAGCGAGCTCGGGACGCCTCAAAACGTACTCAAGCACATGTCATGCGAATCATACGGATCTTGGTCGAAACCGGGACGATGACTGGTGAGTATTTAGTGTTGTTCGAAGTTCAATCATCGACTAGGATTGTGACAACAGCAACGGTGGCTATTATACACGTCTTGACGTCGACGCTCGTCCCACATCGTCTGAACAGTTATATGATCACTGGTCTTGCTCTCGGCAACTTGCACGCCAATTCCATGTTGGTCCTGCTCAATAGTCGGTTCACAATTGAAGGCGGGCGTAACGCAAAGGACCTTTCTTTCGACATACCATCTTTGCGTACGAATCCACCTGCTCTTGCGGAGCTTCTGTCCCCACGAAACGTCGTTTTCGCTCACACAAACGGAGTATTCTCTGCAAGCACAATTCTTGCTGACGGAACGGTGGCTAATGCAAGTTCGCGATCAGGCGCCAGGGCCAAACACTCGAGCACTTCTGATTTGGGCCACAAGAAGTAGCTCCATGGACAACTATAGGATTTCTAGCCAAGTCCTTCCCGCCCAGTATCAATAATACTCATACTTATCAAGGTGCCCTCTGCGCCACGCTGGATTACCTTGTACTGTGTGTTGCGGCAGTTTGAAGGATTTATTTATGTCCCGTCATGGGCTGTGCTACATGACGAATATTCCTCTTCGCCATCCAGTACTTTCGGCATCTGTAGCTTCTTGAAATGTACAGTCCTTGTCCCAGGAATATGGAAACGGAAAGCAGTATCCGGAGGCAAATCACCTGAAGTTCTAACGACTTCCGCCCGTCTTTCCATCTCCTCGGGATTGGTGGAATCAAACTGCTAGGAGCAGTGGAAGCAAGCGGTGTTCTGATAAGACCGCGTGAGGATGACTTATTTTCGGACGTTCTTCGATGTTAATGAGGTCCGAATGGATAGACCATCTGCAAATAGACTCGCCTCCGGCCGCCTCAGGTGATAAAGGGTAAAGGGTAACGCTCCTTTAGTTTGATCAGTGGGTGCCCACGTCAGACCTCATCTCTCTTCGCTCAGCCGTAAATCATTTTTACTTGCAGCAACACAACAACTTGAGGATTGCACACTGATTTCCTGCCGACAGTGATAGATAACACATCCACTCGCACCGGAAGACGTCACCTATACCAATGACAGGAACCAATGGAAAGCGGTGAGCACCCTCAGTTTGTAGTGGAACATATACATGGCAGCTACCTCCGACGAATATGGCACGCAGCTATTCCCTTATTGTTTAGACAGGTATCCTGCCTGTTCAGACCTGGATGCGTCGATACTGATGGAAAGTTCGAGCATCGCTGGCCTGTGATTAGATCTCTACTATGTCACCTTCGACGAGTGGTGAAAGTCGTGTTAGTAGCTGAGGGGAGAAACAGCACCGGTCTGATCCTGGCTGGCCCTTCCTCGATTGTTTTATTGTTGTCTTTTGACAGGTATCCATATACCTTAGGCCAGGGTACTTAAGGCTCAAAGGAAGTGTGATTATCAACAGCGACGTGGTTGTCGTACATGTCGTCTTGTCGGATCCCATAGGGTTCCTTGTCCTTCCCTAGCCAAGACGTACAGTGACCTCTAGAGGCTCCACGCTAGTCCTGTGAATAAGCTACTCCATGACCCTCGGGGGACAGAATACAGCCTATCTCGACTTTGATGTCGCGTCATATCGTTATTCAGGTGTCTGTCATATCCCACAGCATCGCTTTCGCTCATAGCTGTCCAACAGAGATGACACCCGTTGGCGGCGGCGTCCAGATTATCTAACGGACTCCCCAAATTGGAGCAGACGCCGGAGGGATACATTGAAATAAGCGGGAAGGAGAAGAAAGGCACAGGAGATATGACGTTCAGTGCAAATTCGTCCGATCCGGCTATTATGATTTTCATTAGGTTGTACCGAAAGTGACTATAGATTAACCCAACCTCATTTTCCGATGCAGAAATCTCTGAAAACAGCATCTAAGATATCCTCTACATCTATCGCACCCGATACTTTGCCAAGGGCCCGTGCTGCGTAACGAAGTTCTTCAGCAGCTAATACAATATCCTCAGGAGCTATGGGCAGAATTGTCAACTCAATACCAAGAAAGAAGGGAAAATTCACCGTACGACATTCTAGGAAAGCCTGTAAGAATGTACAAGCGCTTTCAAGATGGACGCGGTGGCGGGCCCTTGTAATTATTGGAGCTTGTGCATTCTGGGGTTCTTTGCTTTCGGATCCGGAACTGTGAGATGAAGAAGAGTAGAGGCGGCGTAGTTCTTGACCAAAGCCTTCCAGAAATAGACCTGTTCCCTGTTGCTTTGACAGGCTCATGATCCAAGCACGATTCGTCAGAGAAGATTGTGACACTAGTGAGGATGAAGCTTCGCAGTTGTCAAGAGAGAGGTCATGAAGTTGAAGGTTTTGATCAATGAGGTCTGCCTTGTTGAGGATGAAATACGTGTTCGGGGAGGTGGCCAGCTCGCGGGTAGCGTCGGGTAGCTGAATTTTCCATGTAGTTGCTAATCCTGATTTGTTAGGGGGTACTAGTACGTCAGGTAGGGACAGCACGCAGAGAGAAATGTCCGCATCCTTCACACTGTGGAAGTAGGTGATCCGATGGGTGTTGAAAGACATTGATAGAATTACACTTACGCGTCTATTCCTTTCCCAATGCCAATGGCTTCCACAGCATCCTTCGTTTTCCTCAAGCCAGCCGTGTCAGCCACGACAACGGGCATTCCTCCAATGTCCAGAGTCAATTGCAAGACGTCGCGCGTTGTGCCAGGAATAGGCGTCACGATAGCGGCTTCGCGTTGAGCTGTGCATCGGAGTTAGAAACGTCACCGTAGTTGAGGGATAGTGGGCCCACCGAGGTAGTTCAACAAGCTACTCTTTCCTGCGTTTGGAGGGCCAAATATTGCAAGCTTAATACCCGAGCGGATGATTTCACCTCTACGATTATCTGCCAGATGAGACCGGATCTGGGCAAGCAGTAACTGTGCCTCTTGCCGGGCTTTTGAGAAGGGAGTCAAGGGCACATATTGCGTGAAACTAACAGAATACACACCTTGGTCATAAACACCTTCTAGATCTTCACCCTCGCCAAAGTCAATGAGAGCTTCGACTTGTGCCAAGCAGTGGATGATTCGGGTTCGAAGATCGTCAAACACCCTTCGTATCTCACCCTACATGAAAAAAACAAGGCGCAATGTCAGTATACATTAAAGATGTCGCGTAGCATTGCTTCTTACCCACCCACGCTCCTCTACCAGCAATCTTTCTTTGTTCCTCCGTTTCAGCATCAATCAAATCGGCTAAACCTTCCACCTCGGTCAAATCTAACCTCCCATTCAGAAACGCCCGTTTTGTAAATTCTCCAGGTTCAGCGGGACGGAGGAAGGGCAACCTTGAAAGCGCCCCAAGCAGTGTGGTGAGAAGCGCACGACCAGAATGGGTGTGCAATTCTAATGTCGATTCCGTAGTGAAGGATTTGGGTGCTGCGATGCGGATGAGCACGACTAGGACCGAGTAGAGTGCATATATAGACTCGCCTTCGAAGAAAACAGACAGACCATCATCTATAACCTCACCCTGGTTGTCTGGGTGCACGATTCTGCATCGTTCTAGTTTCCAAGGCGTTGGTTGTGACTTTGTCTTATAGGGTTTGACCATCTTTCGCCAAACCTCTAGAGCCTCTGGACCGGAGATCCGTACAACAGCTACACCACCCTTGCCAGGGGGAGTTGAGAGCGCGTATATTGTTTGTTTTTGAGCATCAGAACGTGTGAGTTGCGCAGTATTGCTCCAAGGAGTTGCGGGTGGATGAGTTACTGATGGTGCGGGAAGTGTAGAAGCGGTACGTGTCGTGGCAGCAGACAAAGAGCGCAAAACATGTTTCGAGGTATCAACAAGTGGTCGGCGTGCTATCCGACGAGTGAAAGGTGTTGCCTGAGTAACCGCTCTGGACGTTGCTCGCAACATCGAAGTCATAGTGGAAGAGGAAAATCAAGCGGACCGGACCCGGGCCGTTGTACTAGGCCGCTAACTAACGTTTAGCCTTCGTCGAGATTTGCAGGGATCACTCAATATGCCTTCAAACTTTTGAATCCAAAAATCATCTAGATTAAGAAGCTATAATACCTAACAAAACTGCCGCAACGTCAAGAACACATGGGTATAAGTGCCCACTAACTACCTGCTATCAAGAAACGCCCAGACTCATGCCTTCGCATCATCAAACAGCCTTCATGCATCTGTGTCCATCATTCCTTTTTCTCGTTCTCTCAAACTCTGATATAGCGCTTCACATTTCTGCAGTAATGCTTCTCCTTTGGCACAGTTTTCATCCCATTTCTTCACAGGCGACAGTCCAACGCGTTCCTTGCCCCACCAGTCTGTCTCGGCACCGTATCGGACGGGTTGTGATGAGAGAGCAAAGAAGCACAGAGGAGCAAGAATGAGGTGGACAGAAGCTATTGCAGCTTTGTATGGCTTGATAGTATGATGCACGGAGCCAAGAAAACGCGCCTTTGACGACTAATGTGAGAAAACGAATGGAAGAATAAGAGGTGAAGCTTACGATGTAGAACGCCCAAACTTTCAGAACCTCCAATATGGGACCGGTCAGCGCTATGCTGACGTTCGTTGAGCAAACTCCTGGTTCCGAGATGAAGTGCCGAACTGGGCGGGAAGTGGGATCTTCTTCCAAAGCTCTGCGCGCCGTTAAGTCTAGGTGTGTCGCTATTAGGTCGATCTGGTACTTTGAGCTCTCATAAGAGTGCTCAGTTTTGAGAAGCTGCCAGTCGTCACTTTCGTAAAATATTGGTGAAGCTTCGAGCGAGGAGGCCCAGACTACACGGCCACCCGATGGTGAAGCCAGTAGTGATGGCTGGAGAGCACGGAACTGAGAGTCGTAAACATGAACCAAGCTCACGATAATTGCAATAAGCAAAGTGGAGAACGTACGAGGGAGTAATGGGCAAACATGTTGCATTGCCATACCCAACCCAACCCATCACCGCTCATCTCGCCGATGTTTTGGCTATAAAATCGTGGTGCCGTCAGAGCATTTATAGGTTCCTTCACCAGTTGTGCAAAGAGCGAGGGCCAATGTATACGAGTAAAGCTTGCTAGGCCAGCATTACATATTAGGTCTGTAACGTAGGGGTATCTGAAAAGGTCTATTGATCATGCAGATAGAATAACATGGTTATGTTGACGTACTGGTGTGAGATTTCCTCTGCAAACTTGAACACATTGTTCATCACGGCGAGATCCAGCTGGTGAATCTTGATGTCCACCGTTTCCCGGAAGTTCTTCGCATGAACATATTCGTCCGGACTCTTCTTCAATCCCTCGATGTACGTGTCCAAGAGTTGGTACAACTTTTCTCGGGCGCCCTCAGCACGTTTCACGCTGCGACATGCCATAATAAGAGTGATATCCTCGTACCCGGAGGATACATCGTCTGCTTGGGGCCTGGAGAAGTCTTGCAGCGAGAACTTCTGGGGTAAAGTGTCACTAGGATTCGAATGGCAGAGCTGGCATAAGAGGCGTTGACAGATACCAAATCCTACACCACTGGAAAGCGTTAGAGAATCCACGCAGTCCTATGTGTTCGGAAAGCTCACCCATTAGCACCAGTAACAATAGTAATGCGCCTCCTAGCCATGAATAACTCAATGACAGAGAGGGGAAATGGTTGCCTCGGTCGTACGACCTGTCACGTGTAACGTTTATTTATGGTACCAATAACTTCATTCAATAACTGACCAAATGATGTCGAAATTCCGAGTCGTCACAAATCCGGGAATCACGATACATTTAATCAAGGTCGACAGCGAGAAATCTCGATAAATTGACCGAAGTTCGATGTTACCAGCCGACGAAGTAAAATGCTTCAAAACTTTTCGTTATGGCTGACGTGCGAACGTAGGATTATGATTGTTGAGCTTTACCGGGGAAGTGTTACGATATATGTATCTATATACCTATTTATATTTATACTTAAGTAGATTGTAGCATATGAACGATCACAACGAGTGGACCTTCATCTCACTCTCCAAGAATTTTGTCCACTCAACTGGATCCATCGAGTAACTTTCAGCCTCGGGGTCTGGGAATGACCCACTCCGAACGGCCTCGTTGTAACTCTTTACTCCATTATCCCTGACGGTCTTGAGGTCTGCAAAGCGTCTCACGAACTTCGCCTTATGACCGGACCATGTACCCATAATGTCGTCCAAAACCAACACCTATGGCAACCAATGGGCTTATAGAATACGAAAGAGATCGGTATGACATACCTGTCCACTCGTTCCAGGACCGGCACCTATACCAATCGTCGGAATCCTCAGCATTTCGGTGACGTACTTTCCGAGCTCTTTCGGAACAGCCTCCACGACCATAGCAAAAGCACCAGCTTCCTGCAAAGCCAGAGCATCTCTCACCACCTTCCTTGCACCTTCCACATTCCTGCCCTGTACTTTGTAGCCAGATAACGCTGTGTGCCTTTGCGGCAATAGCCCAACATGTGCCATGACAGGAATCCCAACCTGTGTCAACTTTCCAACAACATCAACGATCTCTGCTCCTCCTTCCAGTTTGACACCTTCTACACCACCTTCCCTGACCATCTTTACTGCACTCCGTACCGCATCCTCGACGCTCTCATGGTATGTCCCGAAAGGCATATCAGCGACAAGCAATGGGTGAGTCGTCCCCCTTGCCACTGCCTTCACATGGTGGATCATCTCGGCCAGTGTCAGTTGGGTGGTTGAGGCATATCCGAGTGCGACTTGTGCCAAGGAATCGCCAACGAGAGTGATGTCGGTGAGAGGTGACGATGAACATGCAAGTGCAGTAGGATAGTCATATGCCGTGATCATGGTGATCGGTGTCTTCGATGCCCGGAGCGCATGGAGGGCCTGGATGGTGACCTTTTTACGAGGTGGTTGGGGCGAAGGAGTAGTCGCAGACGGGGGAGTAGACGATGGTGGCCGTACACTCATCCATCGCCGCTGACAATGTTGGACGACCGAGAGTGACGAAGATGAGGCCGAAAAGAGGAATCGTCGGAGTGACATTTTGATTGATTTTGATGTACAGATAGTCTGGATGATGACAAAATTCTGGCAATGCTTGGATGTGAAAGAGGTCGGAGGAGATGTGTGTTCTATTTTATATACGGAAAGATTTCTTGAAATCCTGAAGTCGGACCATCAAAGAGGGGTGTCTTGTTCGGAGGTGGTATTGATGGGGCCATCTGTGACATCTCTCCGCAACTTGCGGATCTTAGGAGCCGTGCATAATTATTCCCACGCCGGTCCAACGGAAGCCAGACCCTACTACTTGGCGATAGTCCTCAATAACACATGGACCTCCTGTACCGATAGCTTTATTCCTGCAGCAGGCTTCATTTTGAAGACGGAGTTGAGTAAAACGCGACATATCAGACGACATTGCACAGAAGTGGGTGTGCCTGCCAGTATATAAGTGACCCGACTTTGAATTTATCTAGTCAATCGCCGACCTAGCGTCACTGAATGAGAATAATCGTATCATACGATTGTTGATCATTTCTGACTGGAATGACCGCCAGGTTCCCCTGCCTAACTGCGTGCCTGATGGCCCCTTTGTCCAGAGTGAAGCAAACTCCAGCACAATGACCACCACCGACGTCATTCCAGATAATTCTTCGTCTGGTATTGATCTGAATAGTCACCATTTTGATGCAATACCACTCGGATCGCGAAGTTAACTACGCCGGTAATCCCCATCTGTTGTGGCTACTCCTCCAGCTATTCCCTTCGAAGTGCTAATGGAGAATTAACAGAGACATCGCCACTCTTCCGAGTGGCAATCTCTAGATCTGTTGGTGAATACTAAGGAATGTCCGTAAGCCTGATGCTCAGCCTTTCCCTATGGCATTCTCGGCATTTGATGTCTTCTCGAGTTTGTGTATGGTTTTGTGCCTAGCAGATATCACACAACTGGCCTCATTGCTCATTGATTGGTTGTAAGGTTCCTGAATGCTTGAACATCATGCAATTTTGAACTGCCCCAAGGATTTTTGGCAGTTGTCTGGCCACTATCTTAGCCTGTGCATAGGTAGTCATCCATGCTAATTTACCCAGCAACAGGAGCAATTTTGGAGTAAGGTGGCACAATAGTCTATGCTATCATGGTGCCTCAGATGGTAACCTTCTGGGCCATGAAGTGATAGACTGCTGTCAGAAGGATCAATTTAACAGCACAATCCCATCTACAGAGAAGATGAATGCAAGGGTGTGAAAGTGACACAGGTGGCATTATATCATGAAGACCTCATTTAGATAATCAAGGACAATATTGTGCATCTGCTGTCAATTTGCAGACAAGACCAGGTACAGGACTAAAGGTAATGTGGTTACCAAGCCCATCATGGTTGTACAGATAGCATTTGTTGATGGATAGCTGACCCTCCTAATGTAGATAGTTGCCCACACATTTGTGGTATGGGCATTATTGCCTATGGACAAACTACAAAATATCCAGAGTTAACAATGACAACCAACACAGACTGCCCAGTTGTTCAAGTACATGAACCTCAAGCACTGGACTAACATGAACAAAAGGCCTGGTCCTGCAATGTTTGTAACAATGCACTGAGTTATGGCCAAATTTGATTGTGGTGAGGCAGATGGCATAGATTGATCAATGCCTGCCTCCAGATGCTCCATCTCACTATCTCAGATGGTGCACTTGTTGAGGTTTGTGCCAGAAGCAAGTGGATCTGGGGTCAATACACACCTACAACCTAATGTACCAGTGAAACCTGCCATACTGTCATTAGATTTCTTCATTATGAGGTTTGAGTTAAGGCTATAGCTGTGGGAAACTACTGAAACTCCATAGCAGCATGTTTGGTATATGGCTCACACAGACAATGTTTAGTATCCACTACATTAATATGCATATGTCTAGAGATGCAGTACATTATGTGAGAGTCGAGCACTTGGATGATGAATTATGGAGGTTCAGGAGCTACAGACACACTCTCAATAGTCTCTATTCCTCTGCTCACTCTCTCCCTCTTGAGATCCTTACTGACCTCTTCCTGGACACTTGTTCTGATCTTTCCACTCTTGATGACATAGGAATTCACTATCCAATTATTCAAGCAATTAAATCAAGCTTGCTCCCAATGGTGCCAAGTCATACACACCACACCATTGCTTTGGACTTGAGTCAGTGTGTTAGGATGGTCCTTATCACTGGTCACCTAAGCTTTGCTAGGGGGTGGCTATCTTGCTAGATGGTTCACAGAGGCACTAGGATCTAGCAAGAAGGATCACAATAAGAAGGTGGTGAGACAAGTGTCCAGTTAAGCACACTCAGAGGTCAAACACTTATCAGTCAAGGATATGACCAATAAGATGTTTACTACCACACTAATCATGAACTAATGTCAATCAGAAGTTAGAGGAAAACAATAACTTGAGATTTGAGAATATTGGAAGCTTGCACTTCCAGTACATGAGTGGCTATTTAAGCTTTACTTCTAAAGTCCTAAGAAGGTAACTATAACAAAGTAAGCTATAAGTCCAAGAGTCAATAGAAGCAGAACTATGGAGTGGAGTGAGATGAAAATAGAACTAAGACAGGAATAGAGACTAGACAGAAGAGGAAACTAACTAAGTAAGGAAATCATATGAGACAAGGTTTGGGTGAGATACAGGAATACAAGGTGAAGAGTCAATAGCAAGATAGGAAGGAAACTTATTTACTGGTTAAGTCACAAGTCCATATTGGGGTGAAGATGTCCATCAGAATCAGAAGAGTATGAGTCTGGTGATGAAGTGGAACTGGGAATGGTGAAGTTCCTGACAAGGGGCGAGTCAGAGGAATCTGACTCATGTATAACAAGCATGCTGTGGTGTGGTGATGATGATAATGACAAGGAAACATCTGCAGTGATGTAGGGAGGTGGATAGGGAGGAGGATCCACAGTGGGTTCAGAGTCGTCAATGCTGGGGACATTGGAGTCAATGCTATGGAGTGGAGGGAGCTGTGATCTGCAGGGAGGGATGGCCAGAGGTTCATCAGAGTTAGGGTTGAGACGATAGACTTCTACTTCTTGAAAGTAGAGTCTACAAGCGACTTCATATTTGATAATATATGGGATGACCTCAGGTGGATACATCATGTAAGGGTGGAGGAATACAATTGGCTCTCCAGTGTAAGGAATCATCTTCCAACTGTGTGCCCAGGCAGAGTCAAAGTTATTATGGATCATTTGGACGTATAACCCATCGGGATTGAAGATGTGAGTGAAGGGAGCATTCTCCCAGGTGATGCAGAGGATTTCAGTCATCATATGGTTGGTTGAGTAGAATAGAGGTCTAGGTGTCGGCCAGTCTTATGAGAATAGAGATGCATGGCCAGGAAGGCAACAGTTGGCAAAAGCTTCATTGCAGTAGTGTATGGAGTCTTCAGCTGATATACTCGTATCTTGGGTGGTGTGGCAGGAGGCATTGGGAAGTCCAAGTTCATGGACTAAGGCATTGTAAATGCAATTGTGGTAGGGTGTGCTGGAAAGGTTCATAACACAGTGTTAGGTTTCTGGACTAGCAGTGGGCATCCACTAATTTATTCCACTTACTCTAATTTTACTTAGCAACTCAATTGATGTCTATTTGGACAGGTTACAAAAAGTATGGGAAAGGACAGAAATGGCTGTAGCAGTATTAGTCACATATCATATCACAGTATTAGGATATATTTCTCAATCACAAACTATATACTGGAGTCACTTCTGTCTAAGAGTAAGCCAAAGCTGTAACCCTACTAGACTTCAGTTGTTTATATAGTTCTCAATGGTATTGGGTTCAATTCACCCAAGGTGCAGTTCTTTACTGATTAACTGGATACATCATGTAAGGTAATCTCAAAATTATCAGGACTACTAAGACTTCTGTTGCTGATTCCATACATTGCCTAAGATAATTTAAAATTACTAAAGATTATTTATGTTAGCTAGAACAATGACCATGACCTAATTCATGATTATAAGCATCATGGAGCTCAAATACAGTGATTCAACAGAAAATGGACTTAATTTCTTGCTACAATAATGAAAGGAAATCCAGCAATGATGATGAGCACCTATCTATGGCATTATTTCTACTGGAATATTTAGTATTGAAAAGTGTCAGCAATTTAAAAAGTGTCACTGAATATACCTTGCAAAAAGTATCAGAAATCTTCAATGCACTCAAAAAGTGTCAGCAATTTTGACTTAGGCAAAAAATACAGACTTTGACAAACAAAGCCAAATATTATCAGCTCAAGCTAACCTCAGTCAGTTGTCTTGTCTCTAGAGGTTGAGGCTTCAACCACTAAGATTTAAATTATCCATCATTCTGTTCATATCATTCAGGGCTTTCAAATAGTGTAAATTTTATAACACCTATGGCAATATGGGAGGATGTGGCACCTCCAGACTCGACAAAAGCCCATTTGAAGATGGGATCAATGGGATTAATGGGCCATCAATCTTGGCTTAGGTTCTTCTGCTACACATGTACCTGGCCTTTGGGATCTCATACCTCAACTAATAAGCTTAGAGTACTTTACTTATGACTTTCTATGATGTCTCTGAGTATATGTATGAAATTTCTATGGGCAAGGAGTATTTTATATCCAAGCTAAAATTATGCATTTACTATGTGACATCACACTATACATGTCATGTCACATCTGCATTACAATTTTTCAACCCTATCTTCACTTTTCTCTATTTATCTCTAGCTGCTATCCATCCCTCCTGTATCTCAATGTCAGAATACTGGGAATGCTAGGCTCACTGCTTTTATATATTTATATTCCTAGATGATCACAAAGAAACTATAAATCTAGGTGTTCTAGTTCTCTGAGCTAATGCAACTGTAAAAGAATTAGACCTGGCTCCTGATGGTCATGTATTCTGAATAGATAACTCAGTCAAACTTGAGAGGGGAACTAAAAGGCACCAAATACCTCTCTATCTGGTTTTTCTTGTTGACACAGAGACACATCCAAATTTAAACCTGCCTTTACTTTAGACCACACCTGGCAGGGTATTGTATCAACTAGCCAGGCTAGTATTTTGGACTTTGAGGTATTGTCCTTTAAAGTGCACCTTCAATATCTTACCATTATCATAATCCCTCATGGCTTTTAGTTGTCTTACAGTGAGCAACAAAACTGTTCCAATGTTTAGAACTTTTGGAAAGAAATTAATATTTCTCCAGATCAGCTGAAGCAGTTTCTCTGA
>JAEUWQ010002350.1:0-12901 GCA_018524765.1 Podaxis sp. AQ799166 | reverse complement strand
ATTAAATGCTGAAAATTGAACATTAAATAGGGAATCCATTTGAGGACAAAGTTGGATGGGGGCAGCCAACAGAGAATCTGTTCATCACAATGTTGTTCCTTCAAATTTCTGGGATTGGTTGACTGTATTGAATATAGATTGTTTCTGAACATTGTTATACTGCCGTCATTCCCAGTCTGATGTCACTTCCCAGTCAAAGTTTACATCCATGGTAGATATGGTGATCCTCTTTTCACATTGCCTGTTTGTACCTCTCTCACTTCCATGCCTTTCTAGGTTCTTGCAGTTCAGATCTCCACACAGTCTCTCCTCCCAAGCTCAGTTCATTGCTGCACAAAGGAAAGAAATTTGGATGAACATAGGATATCAGGTCTCTGCCTTTGGATTCTTGGTGAGTGAATCACAGAAGCTGCTTGGGAGGTTTAGGAGGTTAGGTAGGGATGCAACTGAGGAGGAGGCTCTAAGGTTATTTGGGGAGGTTTTGAGTGCAGCAACACTTCCCTCTGTACATGTAGCCCAGAGGGGAGTGCTTATGATGCATACTGCATAGGGATCAATGTAATCAATAACAATGCTTTCTCAAGATGTGTTTTCCACCTCAATTACCTCAAAGTGCAAGCAAAGCACACACACAAAGCATGCACTCCAGTGGCTATTAAAGGCTGCACCCACACTTTCTTTTCCCCTCAACTTCAGTGAGCTGGCTTTGACCTACACAATGGGTCTGGCCAGTACAAGAATCACTGCCCTCTCTTCAGAATAGCCTCTTTTGTTTCTCTGGAATGTCAGAGGGGGTGAGGACTGTACTCTTGGAGGAGTACCGTGTTCGAGAGGTAGGCCTGTGTTATTATGTGGAGGTGTGAACATGCTGGCTTATTCCTTGAAGTTGCAATCTGGCCAGCAGTATGAATGCATCTACACAGTCCAGGCCATCAGTGCTGATGCCTTTGCTTCTCTTTCAAGGAGAGCTGCTGAAGTCAAACTCCTGCTAGAGCAGGCAGTTCGTGGCTTGGACTGCCTACCAGTACAGGGAGTCAAGTGCAAACAAAGTTCCTCATTAGCTCAGCAGCCTTCCAACTTATGTGAACTCCCTGCTGGCTCCCTGGGCTCCCCTGATTCCACCCAGCTCTCAACCTCTTCAATGTCTATGCAGCTTGCTACTGCCATGCTGCCTGCCCTTACACCTGACTACCAAGAGTCCCTTCTGCCTGGCTCCCTTATGCCCTGCTCTCAAGAGTCCCCCATGCCTAGCTCTCTTATGCCCAATTCTCAAGAGACCCTTATGCCTACTTCTGATTCCCTTACCTCCAACACCCTTCCCAACACCCTTCCTGACACCCTTCCTGATGCCCTTCCTGACACCCTTCCTGATGCCCTTCCCAATGCTCTTCCCAATGCTCTTCCCAATGCTCTTCCCGACACCCTTCCTGACTCTGTTACTCCCAACTCCCTTCCCAACTCCCTTCCTAACTCCCTTACACCCAACTCTCAAGAGTCCCTACTGCCTCCCAAGGCCAGCCCTACTGCTGCAGGTGGGAGGGCCATCCCTGCTCGTCATTTGAAGAGGACCTGGGACAGGGACTCCTCAATTAGCAAAGGCAGTTATGTTGTTGTGAAATCCCTTCAAACACAATTTGCCTCTCAAAGCATTCCAATTTGTACCAACTTCTGCACAGACAATTTATCAGTCACTAAATGTGGGTATCTTGCACTCTGCTCCTCCAAGAAGGGTGACTCTGGTCCTGCAATGCCCTCACAGAAAACAGTGTAGACTACTACCTTCTGCAGGGCTATGGCTATGTTCCCTGGAAAGGTAGGCTTTCTTCACTTTGCCAACTTCCAGCTCAACACTGCTGCTTATAACATACCTGAAGGAGAGTTGCCTATGCCACTACTTGATGGAGGCAGCAGGGTGATCACCATCCTTGCCAACAGACCCAAGGGAGATGTCACCTACCTTGAAGACTGTGCTAAGCTCCATGAGTTTATGAGCCAGTATGCTGCTGAGGTAGACTTTCCCCTCTCCAATCAAAAACACCACTGGGGAGATTATCCTACTGTTGACACTGGAATCACCTATGCCCAGGGCAACACATACATCCATAATTTGAAGCTAGGCCCCTTACATGACATGATGTGGAAGTTATTTCAGTTCCAGCCTTTCCTTAGATCCCTAGGCTTCATCAACTGTAAGCCCTTTCTTTTCAGATGTGTTTCACTTTTACTCATTCAGAATTGCTCTCTGGCATGGAACCAGTTGCTTTCAGCTTGTGGGCACCAAACCTGTACCAGTACTACTGGCAATACATGGACAAGATTTTTTCTCATCCACACCCAAAGCATATTCGCTGATGCTTCTGCCAACAGCCCACCCAAGGCTTCCACAGTTTGACATTGTGACTTCATGAACCTCCCTTTTGGTTGGTGTGCAGTTTTGGCCCTAGAGAGCTTTGACCCTACTCAAGGTGGCCATCTTGTACTCCATGACCTCAAGCTGGTTGTTGAATTTCCCTCAGCCTCTGCTATTTTATTCCCTTCAGCCACAATTGAACACAGCAACATTCCCATTCACTCCCATGAGACAAGGGCCTCTATCACCCACTATAGCCCAGGAGGCATTTTCAGGCATGTCAACAATGGGTTTAGAACTGAGGCTGTCTTTCAGAAGGAGGATCCAGATGGCTTTATGCTTGTCATGAAGCAGAAGGCAGATAGGTGGAAAAGAGGGCTGGGTTTACTGAGCATGTTAGATGAATTGAAATACAACAGAATACAGAGGGAGTTGGAGGAAGGAGAAATACTTGAGTAGTTGTGTTCTGTTTTAGATGACAAATATACTTTAGCTAACTCTCCCTCTATGAGTGCAGTTTCCAAGCACTAAAGCAGGTTACATCAGCCTTCCTGGACCCTGGCTATGTCTTTTCAAGTAACAGCCATTATGCTGCTGTGCTGGCCTCTAAAGCATCCTGTCCCTCTATATCCAGTGCACTTTTTGGCTGTATTTTTGTTGCTGTTTGCTCTCACTACAATGCCCCCCAGTCAACCTGGCAAGCACTTCTGTGTGACAAGCTGTGGGCAAAGCTTTTTTAAGTCTGTTTCTCTTACTCGACATCAAGCTACCTGCCTCCACCTTCTGCAAGCCCACAAATGGTCACAAGAGATTTGATCTAGTGGCAACCCCTCAAAAGCCTCCTCAGTTCAGGCTTCTAATCTTCTTGTATGCAGTTCTGAACAGGTAAAATCTGTTCAGTTACAAAATGCCTGACAAACTCACTGATAGCATATTTCTAGTCTCCAGAATCTTCAGCTCACAACATAATCAGCTCAGACTTGGATACTCTTAATTTCCCTCCACCTTCTATACATTCAGAAGCCCCTCCACTGGAATCCATCAATGGTACAGCCAGCTCATCCTCCCCTCCCTTTCCTGTCACATCATCAGGGAGACCTCAATGCAATTATTGCTTACCAAAACAGTTTCAAGACATCCTACCAGAGCCTCTCATTCCTGTTCCACCAGCAGCAAAAAACCCTCAGCTAGAACCTATCCCTTTGTCAGGCCTAATTCATCACATCAAGCTTATTGTATGGGACCACCTGCAAACCATGGCAAATCAATTTGGCCTATGGTGTGATTACCCCTGGCATCCATATTTTGACCCAGATCACTGCATTACCCTCAAAGATCTTTCCAATGCCCATACTACCAATCCCCCTCCTGCTGATGCTATTCCAACTCAACCCCCTGCTACTTTCATGACTGACAAGCCCTCACACTGGCCTTTTCCCAACAAAACAATCCAGAAATTCATGGCATGGCTAAATAACAGAAACACATCAAAGTCAGAGTCAGAGGCAAATGCTCTGGTTCAAGACTGTGTTCTATCACCTGACTTTCACATTGAAGACATGGCCAACTTTAATGTGCATCAAGAGAACAAGAGGATGGATAGGAAACTTCAGAATTCAGGTTTCTGGGGTCACTTTCATGAAATGTCAGTTGAAATTGATGTTCCATCAGGATCATCTGGTATTCCTCCAAGAAAGTTCTCTGTTCCTGGTCTACTCCACCAAAAACTCATGTCTGTAATCCAGGAAGCATATAATGATCCTCTTGCTCATCTCATTCACCACTCTCCCTTCAAACTCTTCCATAATACAGAGACAGGCAATGAACACATTTATGGTGAGATATATTCCTCAGATGCATTTCTTGCAGAACATGAGGACATTCAATTGCATGGAAAGCTACCTCCTGATGATCCCCATTGTAGGTGTGAAAAGACTGTTGCAGCTCTCATGTTTGCTTCAGATGCAACCCATCTGGCAGACTTTGGCAATGTGAAAGCCTGGCCTATATATATGATGTTAGGGAACATCTCAAAATATGTCTGATCTCAGCAACCCTCTAGTGCTATACACCATTTGGCATATATACCCACAGTAGGCCATTGAACACACTCTAGTTTTCTAGTCACCTCATATCCAGTTTTAGCTTCCTGACTCATTCCAAAATTTTGTTTCACTATTTCACTCTTCCTGGCACTCCCAAAAGGCTGACATCCTAGCTCATTGCCACTGTGAGCTAGTACATGCAGTCTGGCATACCTTACTTGATGACAACTTCATTCATGCCTACAAGTATGGAATTGTCATCAAATGCATTGATGGCATAGAGCATTGTGTATATCCACACATATTTACTTATTCTGCTGATTATCCAGAAAAATGAGTTATGAATCTATATATTCTGTACTCTCCTTGTCTTATATGATTTTCTGTAGGGCTCTATTGGCTACAATTTATGACAAGGGCCTTTTCCCATGCCCAAGGTGTTTGGTATCCAAATCTGAACTTCCAAACCTTGGGCTCAGATGCAATGAGACCATTCAAGTGAAGAATCTTTGCTCCTACTTAGCTGAAAATGTCTCTATTGCCCAGAAAGCAATCTATAACCTTGGCTTATCCATATGTAGCTCTGCTGTTGAGGCACTGCTCTGTAAAATCTCAGGAGTTCCCACTGTTGTACATAGAACATCAACTTCCTTCTCTAATTGGCCAATCACTGATAAAATGCCATTTACTAGAATGCTTTTGCTGAGTGAATAGGGGGTCACTTTAATCCCTCAAGAATGCTTACAGTTGACCTTCTTCATGAAATTGAGCTTGGGACCTGGAAAAGCTTATTTACCCATCTCATCTGCATCCTTTACACAGCAAGTAGCAATCACAATCACCTTGTAAACCAGTTGGATGAGCAGTAAGTGACTTTTACATATATAATAGCTCTCTTTAAGGCATCTTACAATGTCAGAACAGGTATCACTCAATCTCATCTTTTGGAACTGGTAATGGGGGCATACACCAGTTTTCTTCTAACTGTTCTGAGATGAAAAAGATGGCTGCACAAGACTTTGAGGATTTACTTCAGGTAAAGTATACTATGCCCACATTTTATTCTTAGAATAGCATGATAACTAATAAGTTTACTAGTGTGCTCTTCCATGCTTTGAAGGACTACTGCCTGAACCTCATAACTACTATCTAACAAAATTACTGTATAGATTTGCAGAGTGGCATGCTCTTGCCAAACTACAGATGCACACTGACACAACTCTTAATTTACTTGACAGTCTCACTAAGGAACTCAGTCAATTACTATGACACTTTCAGGCTCATACAAGTTCAAATTTTACAACTTTGGAGCTTCCATGGGAGAAGGCTGCTTGACAATGCTAGAAGGCTAACCAGCCCATCAACACATCATCCAACTCCTCTAGATCTTCTAGCCACCAGCATTCAAAGGCCCTTAACCTTGCTACTGTCAAATTTCATTTCATGGGAGACTATGTGGCCCACATCTGCTTATTTGGCACTACTGACTCTTACTCAACTCAACTGGTATGTCAATGCATCTCTTCAATTCTCACAGTTTGGATAGCCTGGTCTAATATACTGGGTTTTATTTAATAGGCAGAACAGTCACATCAATCAATCAAGAGCCTTTACAAGCTAACTAACAAGAAGGACTCTTTATGCCAGATTGGTACCAAACACCTTCGCCAACAAGCCTTTCATGCAATTGAAAAACAAGAGAAACAAGAAGCCAGTAAACCAGAGCATATTGCAAAACACCACGTCATCTCATACTCAACAAATAACCTGATCAATCTGTATACTTTTGTTGCCAACTGTACTGATCCTGCAAAAAAGGAAAGACTCATTTACTACTTAATGTGAAACTCTAAACTTTCAGCTAATGGTGATCTGGTACCTAACAGGAATTTATCACCAAGCTGAAGGATCATTTATTGGGCTGTATTCTAGGACAGAAGTTTGATGGCAATATACATGACAATTTCACTGATAGCAATTGCAACACAATTTGAATCAAGAACAATACTATTTTCTGACACCAGACTATATGTATCAACTATACAACATATGACATTTGCTGCAGTTATGACACACTTAACCCCTGGAACCATCCATTCTGTATGGTTATGTCACCCAAAACAGAGGCTAACCCAGCAGCTCACCCCTTCTGGTATGCTGCCATCATTGGAGTCTTCCATGCAGATGTACAGCATATGGGAATCAATGCTCAAGATCTTAGCTGGAGGACTATGGATCTCCTTTGGGTGCAGTGGCTAGGGATTGAACCTGACTATGTGTCCAATTGCCACATAGCTAGGCTTCCCAAATTTGGCTTTGTTCCTGATACAGACAACTTTGCATTTGGCTTCCTTGATCCCTCACAGGTTGTTCAGGGCTGTCACCTAATACCAGCATTTGTTGAAGGCTGAACTGAGCAGTTGCTATGGTGGAAAGAGCCAGCAGAGGCAAGGCTAAATGGGGAAATAAATGACTGGGTGAATTATTATGTTAACATGTACATGTGAAATGAATAACTTATCATTAAGAACTAACTCTAATACTTCAGATTTGTTGATTGTGATATGTACATGAGATATCTGGGATTGGGTATTGGCTATCTAGATGGCACTACATCATCTCCAAGCCCCTCTAGCCCCTCCAGCAATTTCACCTCTAATGAAGAAAGCACAGAGGTAGCTGATGACATAGAAACCTCAACTTATGATGGACAGATTATAGGAGCTGAGGAGGACTCTGAGAGCAATGAAAGTGTTGCATGGGATAGTGAATCAGAGAGTTTAGAGGATGATAGTAATAATCAAAGCAATGACAATGAAGAATATGATGCCCTATAACATCTTTGTATCATGTTGTATTTTCTGAAATTATCAAAGGCTTGGATATATATGCGTTTAAGTGCCTAGTCCTCTATAAAATTGTGACTATAGCTAATATCTAGTGACATGGCAGTCACCAGCTGATACACTGGTTATCACGCTCTCATTATACTTATAGTGTATGATATTCAAACATCATCTTCTAGATATTGTGTCTTAAGTATGACCACATAAAATCATAACAAAATCAGACTGGAAAATCCTGATCTCAACCAGATATCTCATTATCTGAGGACCTTCTACATGATCTTTCCCTTATCATTTTTATAATGATTCCTTCCATTTAAGATGGCAGGGGATATGCTCATATAATACCTTCCCCATCATGGTAACTTCATGTAATACTGCTGAATAAAATATGTGACAATATAAGGTGATATAATTGCAATATATTGCACTATAATGCTCATTGGACCTGTTTTTGAGCTGTCACTGCTGAAATGTCACACCAGTTTTTCAACAATTTAGTGATGTTAATTGTGTTCTTGTGACTGAGACTGAGCAACCACACATGACAAATAAGGTATCACCAACAACTATGCAAAACATATGTATTATCTACAATGGCTACAAATACACTGCAAGCATGAAATGAACAAAAAAACAAAATTGTATAGTCTCTGGAACTTGTCTGCTCATCACTCCTCATTATCACTCTCCATATCCTCACCACTATCACTCTCCTCTTCCTCTGTCACCTCAATCAGGTCAAACTTGATATTGTGATCAGCACTGACAATATATGAGTCACACACAACATAGAGTCAAGGATGGTGTATACCCTTAGGCAATGTAAACTCGAGCTTGAGGGTGAGGCTCTTGATCACAGTGACCTTTTTGATGACATAGAGTTGTTGACTCCAAGGGACCACCCACCAATTGGCAAGTTTCTTCAATGGATAGAATAGTGCAATTGACAGTTTGGTCACTCTCTTCTTCATCCTCATCAACATCACATGAGAGGGTAACCTTGAGGGTGATAGGGGCACTGGCAGTGCAATCGCCTTCCAGCTTCATCTCAGAGTGCACTTAGGGAGCAGAGACACTACTGAGATAGGTTGGGCTGGGGCCTGCATTAGTGTGGTGGACTGCAGAGTAGAGGAGCTGCCAGGTGGGTGGGTCCTCTCTGCAGGTTCATAGTGTCTCCAACTCAGGACTCAGGAAATGTGCATGTACAGCTTAAGGTGTATTGTTTAACACTAGGATAATAAACTGGGTGGGTGGGTGGGAAACAAAGCAACTAAGCTAGATCATAGTGGTGAGGCTCAACATTGATGGTTGAGGTTGGTGGTGTGGTGAGAGGGAGGAAAGGAAACTGTGCTGCCATTGCTCAGCTGGATGCTGGGTGCTGGCAACTTCCATTTGCTGGCACCCTTGCTCAATCCAGCTTTGTCTTGGAGTGCACTTAGGGAGTGGAGACACTACTGAGATAGGTTGGGCTGGGGCCTGTGTTAGTGTGGCAGACCACAGAGTAGAGGAGCTGCTTACCCAAAGCCAAAGACTGTGGCAACTGTGGTGCCACCAGCCCAACCAAACACTATCAAGGGCAATCTGAGATGTAGCCAGTGTGCTGGTTGACCACTAGCTTGAAACTGCAGATGTACACCTCATAGGTGAGGGATTTCCATCTCCCTGCTAGGTGCACAATTTCGGGGTCTACCTTCTTGGACAGGAAATAAGATGCACCACCAATCTGAAAGGAGTGGCCAAATGCTGTGCCTAGCCCTGCTCTCTGTGTGATTTCATTGATGCACTTTAAGGCTGGGTACTTGGCCATGGGGTGGATCTGGCCATGCCTATCTCTCCATGAGAAGAGTGGGTCACTCCTGCCAGCTGGTACTACAGAGGTGAGGTTGGAAAGGGCTTCTATGGCACAGAGCTCCTTCTCCTGTGCTGTGATGAAGACAGACTGGGTTTCCCCAGGCCTGGCTGTCTTGGCTGATGGGAGGTTGAGATGACAGTAGGCTACTCTGTTTTGGTCTACTCCTAAGGTGATGTTGCTCCATTTTAAATGCTTAGACCCATTGAAATTGTGTGAGGAGGGATGGGAGACCTCACCAAAATGCATCAGACCCCAGAAGGCACATGTTGCCATGGCACATATGCAAGCATCAAATGGGTCTGATAGCTCCAGTGCACCTCAAAGAGCTCTCAGGAGGGTAATGGTAGCTGGAGGGCAGAGTGGTTGCCTGCATTGTGGCATGGCCTTCTCCAGGCCTCAAAGTGACCACTTGATCTGGCTAAGGTCTGACATTGACAGAGGCTCTGGCCATCCTTGGGCAATGTGCCAAGCTTGGAGTGCTGAGAGGTATTTATGGACAGTGCTCACTGCTACAGGTTCAAAAGGGCAGAGGTATCAGAGGTTTGGGTCAATAGATTCTGGGTCTGAGGCAGCCCATAGTGCAAAGGAGTGAATAATGTGAAATGGGGCTGGGAGATGAAGTTCCTCTGGGACTGAGAATATGTCACAGAATATGTGGAATTTATGGAGCCCAGCACCATAGGCACTGGAGTTAGTTAAGGAGGCTTGAGAGGCTACCTCTGCCAGTAAGCAGAGGACTGGATTGTGGATCATAGATGGGGGTGGGGTGTTGACACCCACCCAATGGAAAATGTGCTCACTGGCTGGGCAATCAGGATGGAGAGGGGAAGGCTTGAGAGTGAGGAGTGAGGATGACAAAGGCAGGGAACTTGGGAATTCTACTGATAGTGGAAAACACACTATAGGGGAAGGAGGAGGTTGGAAAGGTGGAGTAGCAGTGGTACATGAAGCAGTGATGTTGCTGATGGAAAACCCTGGAGGAAGGATACAATGTCTTCTTGAGAAAGGGCATCTGCAACATTTTCATGAGAAGGGACATAGGATGCCCAGAGGTGCATGCCATGGGGGGCTAGGAGGGTGTGAATCTGCTGCAGGATGTGGTTGGTGAGGAAGCTCTGTAATCTTCCTTTGTTGATGATGGAGACAACACCCAGATTGTCAGATCAAACCAGAAATGGGCCTGGTTGTGCTAAACCCAGCCTCAACAACATTCAGAGGCCCAGCTCCACTGCTACAGCTTCAGCCCAGCCAATGTTGTAAGACTGATGAGGCCCAATGGAGACCCCTGGAGCCCAGCACCAGATGGCCCAGTGAGACTGGATAATTACTCCAATGCCAAAGGAAGTGCTCACATCTCCCCACCAGCCCACATTGAGGGGAGCTGGAGCCCTGAGTGGGAGTCTCATCAGAAAGAGTGGTAGGAGGGACTGGACCTGTCTCAAGGAGCTCTGCACAGAGCTGGGGGGAGGAACAGGCAGGCCTGGTGTGATATAAAACAAGCTGCAAAGGAGGCAATGGGAGGTAAGAAAGGGTGAATCAGGGGGTATATACAACTAGCATGTACTAACTTGCCATGTAGGGACAATGCCTCCTTGCACATAAACCTGGCCCCAGGGGTCAGCCAGTCCTCAATGCAATTGAGAAGCTTCTGAAGCTTCTCTGGGGGGAAGCTGACAGCCTTCTCATCAGCATGCCAATCAAAGCCAATGTAGCACTGTACTCCAGCAAGCTTGCATAACTTGTCTAGGCTCCAGGGCACACTGATTTTGGCTGTGAGCTCAACAAAGTCAGTCTCTGTCCAGGTATGGCTGGGTAAACAGGCAACCAAGAAGTCATTGACCCACTTACTTATGGGGCTGAAACCAGCTGCCTCATATATTGCAACTAGCATGTCAGCAATGGCACCAAAGACACCAGCACTGGATGACATTCTGAACATGACAGCTTGGTCTACCCAGACTTGCCCATTCCAGAAAACACAGGCCCAGTTCTGCTGGGAGGGTTGGGAGTGAGTCAGTAGGCTGAGGATATGTCAAAGGTGGCAAGTAGGGTACCCATGGGGAGGGAGAGGATCAGGTCAGATGTGGCCTTGAAGGAACCCCAGGCAGTGGGGAAGTCATCTGCATTGATGAGTGAGTTTATAGAAGGTATTGCTGGGTCATTCTGAGGGAAGGATAGATCTTGAATCATGCAAAGCTTCAATGAGCCTGGTTTGGGAACTAGGCCAATTGGCAAGGTCCAGAATGGCCAAATTAACTGTTCAAGCTCATCAGGGAGGAAGGACTGAGAGTAGCAGCCAGCTGCCTCCTCAGTGGCGATGTACGAAGTTATGAAGGAAGGATCAATATTGGATGAAGCATGATTAGGAAAAATGTGGGTAAGGTAGGGGGGGGAATGGATGCTGATATTAAAGCCATGTATGAGACCATTTACTATGTGGGACCACTTGTCAAATATACCAAGTTCACAACGGAGAGTATGAGTTTTAACAGGATCTATGGGAGTGACAACAGCCCATGGGTCAGGCTTTGACTCAGCAGCTGCCCGCCCCATGGGAAGTACTGTGGCAGAGGCTGCAGGAGTGTGCAAAGGAGCAGGAGTTGCTGAACTTGCAGGTGTTTCAGCTGGCAAAACTGAAGCAGTACTGGGAGCCATCAGGGGCCTGCAAGGCCTGAGGGCTTCTGGCATTGGGCATGAGAGGAGCTGCTGGCTTGCCTGCCATTGTCATAGGGGCAAAGCATGATGATGGAAGGTGGCCTGGTGCCCCACAACAAAAGCAGTTTATGTTAGGTTGGTCCTTATCACTGGTCACCTAAGCTTTGCTAGGGGGCAGCTATCTCACTAGATGGTTTGCAGAGGTGCTAGGATCTAGCAAGAAGGATCACAATAAGAAGGTGGCGAGGCAAGTGTCCAGTTAAGTACACTCAGGAGGTCAAACGTCTATAAGTCAAGAGTATGACCAATAGAGTGTTTACTACCACACTGATCATGAGCTAATGTCAATCCAGAGATAAAGCGAGAGCAATATTCTGAGATTTAAGAATATAGGAAGCTTGCACTTCCAGTACATGGGCGGCTATTTAAGCTTTACTTCTAATGTCCTAAGAAGGTAACTATGACAAAGTAATGCTGCAAGTCCGAGAGTCAAATAGAAGTGAAGCTACAGAGCAGAGCAAGACAAGAATAGAAACTGGACAAGAAAGGAAACTAACTAACTAAGGAAATCATACAAGACAGAGTTCAGGCGAGATACAGGAATACAAGGCGAAGTGTCTGTAGTGAGATAGAAGGAAACTATTTACTAGTTATATTACAAGTCCATATCAGGGTGAAGATGTCCACTAGAGTTGGAGGAATAAGAATCGGGAGACGAGGTGGAACTGGGAATGGTGAAGTTCCTGACAAGGGGTGAGTCAGAGGAATCTGACTTGTGGATGATAAGCATGCTGTGGTGAGGCAATGATGATGATGACGATGACAAGGAGATATCTGCGGTGACATAGGGAGGTGGATAGGGAGGAGAATCCTCGGCGGGTTCTGAGTCATTGATGCCAGGGACATTGGAGTTGATGCTGCGAAGCGGAGGGAGCTGTGATCTGCAGGGAGGAATGGCCAGAGGTTCGTCGGAATTAGGATCGAGATGATAGACTTCTACTTCTCGAAAGTAGAGTCTGCGAGTGACTTCGTATTTGATAATATGTGGGACAACCTCAGGCAGATACATCATATATGGATGAAGGAATATGATCGGCTCTCCAGCATAGGGGATCATCTTCCAACCATGGGCCCAGGCAGAGTCGAAGTT
>JAEUWQ010001173.1:0-17313 GCA_018524765.1 Podaxis sp. AQ799166 | reverse complement strand
TCGCCATATGCGTTCCCTCATTTCGAGTATGTCAGTATCCATGTGGATGAAACCAACCCTTTCAGGAACAAAGGGCCCACTAAACTTCCAAAACAAGCGTCTTTCCTTTTTTTCAGCGAGTACATCTCACTATTGGTTCCCCGGCCCAAACGTGACTCCATCCAGTGGTTCTCGATAGGCGCAGCCCTGAGCAGCTCCCTTCCTTACACGCGCTTGGGGAAGTCAAGGTCGATGACAGTGATCCGACGACATAGGTACCAGGAATAAATCTCCCAAGGAGAAATAAGGGCTAGGGCACCTGATACTTATCAATGGTGGATACCCAAATTCCCGAAAAATAAATTCCTGCTCTTGTTCTCGGCAAACGTGGCGAGTTGCTAGCTTGGAATTTTGTCGGACACAATTCCGAGTGTTGGAGCCCGGGTTCCAAGGGGTTGCGGAGGATCCTACACCCAGCACATAGGTAAAATACCCGTCGCTTATAACTTGCACAACCAAAGTACGGTCTCTCCGTGAAGAACGTTATAGGAATGTCGCTGTATTGGTCAAGTAGATTAATTCGTGGAAAGACAAATGGATACATCCGCTCATTTTCGATTATTGAATCATGAGTGACCATTTCTATCTGCATCGCACCACGATCGTTATGGCAGTCATTGGAAGATCCCGGCAATCACGAGTGGCCAAACACCACCGTATCGGATAAACTGCTCTAGGCCACTGAGTATGTCGGATTCTAAGGCCTCGTTGGTATTAGAGGGCCTGTTGTAGTACACATCCGTAGAACATCGTAACGAGTGTAGCTTAAGGGGTGTATCGCGTATCACGTACCACATCAACTGACTTCTCTACACACCACCTCGGAACCGCTCATATATATGTAGATCCCACCCTGCAGAGTGGCGTAGTTACCTAGTACTGTATGCGCCCGCCGCATCTTAGCAGTTAGTTTGCTTGTAGCGGTATAGAAATTGAGAGTTCAACAACAAATCGCGTGTCACGTGCTACCGGAAACCCAACTGCCGGGGATCTTTATGCATTTGCCTGCATCGTCGATACACGTCACGAGTATTTACAAACCCAACGTCACTATGATATCGTATAGGAGTCTTCTCCAATCGCCTCGTCAAAACTAAATCATGGATATGATCTGTCTGCGCAGCTTGGATCACTTCCTCCAAATTCAACTCCTTCAGGACCTTATCACCTTGACTGAGTGCGCTCGTGTACACCAACCCTACGATATACAGCAACACCGTCGCAGCAGGAATAGTGGCGTTCACCCACCACCGACGTTTATTCAGCCCTTCCACAATGGCATGGAGATCTTGAGTGGTAAGAAGGCTTCGAGGCGCGGTTTGCATCATCCCGTCCAACATGCTGACCGCCGTCTCTTCCCACAACTCCTGCGTAATTGGACAATACTTTTCCGCGTCCGTTGATGATGGTATCGGTCCCAACATTCCTCCTCTACAGGCGATATGCCAAAATGCCGTTCCGGTCCCGCCCTACCAGTTAAGAATCGCATTGTTTACAGCGTCCGCAACACACTCGCTCACACCGCCATCACATCCCGACGTCACGGTTTGACTCGGTAAGAGGTAGTCTACACCTTCCTCCCCCGGCTGCTCAGGTTCCATCTGAATTCGATGTGTACACAGTGCGATATTCATCCCGCCATCCGTCGTCGTAGTGGCGTTGGGAATCAATCCCGTCGAGTTGCTCACCCATACATACCTTGCCACAGCTGTATCAACCATCCACAAAGATGCCGCCAGCGACATGTCGGACAACGCGATGTATCTGGTTTCCCCGAACCAAATGTGCCAACTCGAGTTCGATGCCGCTGTGTAATTGTTCCACCCCTCACATTCAAACCACCCCGTAATCTTCGGTCCGCCAGGAATCGCGTTCCTCGCTTGTGCTGTTCTCGCATCGGGTACGACCAACGTCTCTCAACGCTCCGTCATGAGACTTGTCCCCGTCCAGTGCCCATGAAATCACCTTTTGTGTCGCCTTCAACTGGCCATCGTTATTGAGTCTCGCCAGACTGCTATCCGGCAACTCCGGCGACCCATTGAACTGGAACGTCACAATTTGCGTCGTGACATCCTTCTCGATTGACAAACCCGTCACCAACGAGATAGCAGCCCCGATTCCGAGAAGTGCGAAGATGAAAACAGCAAGTAGTCGGTTTTTCTTCTTGAAAAGAAGATAAAATGCGTCATTGACGCTTCCTCGGATTGCACCGAGATGGAGGTCAAGATTCTTGATCGTATTCCCTTGATGCATGAGGATGAACAATGCCTGGTATGCGGCCAGCTTCAGTATCCCAATCGAGGATATCATTACGCCTCCTTTGAGCCAATAGGACATGAACGCCTGGAGTAGTTGGAGGAAGTTGCCGTTATTTTGGATCATAAGACCCTGGACAGGTGGCTGAAGCGGGACAAGTATGGATCTTAGGAAGAACAATGGCCTGGGCTACTCCAATACCCAAGAGCATTACCAGTACACCCGCAAGGACCCACATACACGTCTTGCGAATCTGGTACTGCAGGACTTCCCATCGTGTTGACCATGAATGAGCTGGAAGATGTTGATCGTGCAGATGCGTGGACATTTGGATAGGAGATGCCACAAGAGGGATTTCAGGGCCGAACGAGGTAATCCTGTGGGCTTCATGGGCGCTGTCGGTGAGGAGCGGCTGAAACTAACGTATATAAGTATACCCCCATCTCTAGCGCGCATAATCATGTATGTGAAACCCACCCTTTATTCGGACCAAAAACCAAGTGTCAATTAGACTCGAAGGAGCCAACAACCTGTTCTCCAAGAAATAAATCTCCACATCGACTGCTTCTGTGATCCCATGATGACTCAATTAATAGTTGGGTGATGACTGGCAAGAGGCACTAACGTTCCAACACTCAGGCCCGCCACCAAATTTATCCCACCCTTGAGGGGATAATTGTAGACAAAAATTGACGTTCACAATTCAAGCACAAGAGTCATGTATCATACCGAAATGTTAGCATCATCGAACTGTAGTGTTGACATGCGCCGAAGCGTGATCTAGCATGCGAATGATTGGCCCGGCTATGGAGTGCATGTGAATTATTACATGTGTACCCATGTTGCTATGGCTCAAGATATGATAACCATCTTCTATGTCTTACCCAGACGCGTGAGTCCTTATGTAAATGGGAATTTTCGGGTGGACGAACGGCGTTAATGGAAATGTAGTAGGGGATTCATCGGAGCAAAACACATCTCAGTATCCCTTGACTGATGGGTTGATCGTTCACGCCTCCTTGATTTGGTTGTTGCTCAGTATTCCATACTCCTACAGCCAAATTAGAGCTGAGGTATGGCAAACGAAGACTAGGACTACAAGCAATCCTCACCGTGCAGGCTCTCAAGTAGACTGAATTTTGTAATGCTGCCTCGAACTTTGTTAGTCCAGAGATAACTAAAGGCCAAACGCTTCATGAAAACAGACTCCTTATCTCAAAATCACCGCCCTCCATTTGTTCACTACTACGTAATTAGTCTTCGTTAACTCTAGCAACATGGGCTTCGCCAGCCACAATTAATGGATCGGGATGTGGGGTTCCATAAGCGGACGGTTGTCATTCGCATACTACTCATCTCGTGCTTTCTTGTTGCTTTAGAGCGCTAGGGTAATCCATTCACCTCGTGATGCGATGCTGTCGCGTTCCTGTCGCTGAATTCATACTTTGATCTCGAACACAAATCATGATCGACAAGCCTACATCATACCGATTTGAACGTAGAACAGGTATCCACCTTGACCCACTCATCCACCTGGCGAACTTGTCAGTTCTCCCTGCATGTGTTCTTCAACATTCTATCAGCGCCTGGCGCTGACGTGGATTCCTCGTACGGACCCCTGGCTGTGGTGTAAGTCCGGTGACACCTTCCTGCTGAGGGCACCATCTCCGGGGCTCGTCTCCGTATCATCCGGATTTGCCTCATACACGCCTACCACCATTCAATTTACGAGCAGTCCGGAATGATTCGATCCTGAGACAAAGCTTAAAATTGTGATGAAAACTATCAACGGGGGCGTTGGGACGCCAGATCACAAAGCACTCGCAAGTTGCGGAGCAGCGGAATATCCCACACCCACTGATTTTAGTACTAGAACCCGAAGGATGCCCTTCCAGTAATGCCGACAATCCTTCACCGTGAATCTGTGCCCAGGAGGATTGTGCTTTTAAACCCAAGTTACTTCGTAGCCTTCCCGTGAGTCACATGCGTGGACTTTTTTGTTGTAGTCATTGTCGGCCCCCCCAGCTACTCAGGGAGGAAAGAAAAGGATATTCTCGGCTTCAATTCTTATGCACAGCCCTCTCGAAAGTGCCGCACCAAGTGAGGTATGAACCTGGTGCGAATTCTTGTGCAGCGTGACGAGTCACGGGCCCCGGACAACTCAATACACGACTATACCACCAACCACCACGGCGCGAGACCAGAATCGTGCCAAGACTACACCTCTACAGCGTGCGGACTCGCAATATTTATTTCCACACTACAATGCCAGCTCGTAGACCACTACCACTAAACAAACCTGTCAGCCAACTCAAGAAGGCACAACTACAGCGCCTCGTTGATTATTTCGAAATCCCTCAGGATCGACAAGGGAACCAAACCGTCAAAGCCCTCCGATCAGCTTTATCCAGTCACTTCGAGGAGAACCAGAACCTTCGCGACAACCCAGTATACCAGAACCTTTTCCCCCAATATCGAAGGCAACACAGGGGAGAGCCGGCACAACAGGAACAAACCCGTTCACCAGACGAACCTCGAGCTTCGACACCATCGTCCTGGTACGGCATTGAACGCAGCAGTTCTTCATCTGGATCCCCACCCCATGAACAATCCCCCACCTCCCACCCTCATCACCAACATATCCCAACTACAAATGACGCCAACGAACATACCCAGATCCACACTCCACAACTGACGAGCGTCAACAATATGCCACCACCAGCCATGGAATCACCAAATCCCTTCCTTCTTCCCATCACACAACCATTGACATCCCAACGCAGTCCAACAGGTACGTCTTTCCCCTCCACATGCAGTTTCATGATTCACCACCGATCCGCTACGATGTCATATGGCCACCATTTGGCACATCACATCATTGGCATGCCGCTACCACGGCTATATCATCCATTGCCACATTACATTGATGAAACCTACGTCCTTTCCCCCTGGACCATTACTATTATCATCAACATTACTATCCATTACCATTATGCTGCATTATCATGATTATTATTTGTCCGTTTCACCGGACCATTATCATCATTACGACCCATTATCTATCGCCATGTCGCGACATTTGACACCAATGTCCACTCCTCCAGGACTTTGGGCATGCCCTGGCAATTACTGCATACGCCATCGCCAATACATGACCATCATTGTCACCCACATCCATTGCAGTCCGATTTAACCATCAATCCCCACCCATTCATTATTCCTTTATTATCCACCCCCCCCCCCCTCCTCCTTCTTTCTATTCCTTCATTACTGAGACACCGACATCATCTTAACTATTTACCCACAGGATTAGCGCCTTTACTACCAGACCCTTTTGGAACAAACCTTACCGAGCAACCCCCACAAACCCAATCATCAACGAACATCCGGAAAGGTCGCCCAGAGATCATTCCTGGCAGAGAGGGGTCAGCTGCAGCCTTCACGATTCCTGAGGCCATTAGACGGAAGTTCCAGGCTGGTTGGAACTCCCATGTCCCATTAACTTTCCTCACTGACCGCTACTGCGCCATGGGAAATAGTTCCAAAGCGCTGAATGATTGGTACTCAGTAGATACAACTACTGGTTCCGTCTTCGCTGTTGAGAAGACATTACCAGACGACGACAAATACAAAATCTCTTTCAATGAATGGCAACAAGCGTGGACTCGTCTCCTTAACCTCATAAATGACTACATACCCAACATCTACTCGAATTGGAAGGCCCATTACGACCGAATCCTTTCAGCACCGACACGAGCCAAACAGTGGGACATTTGGCGCATCTATGACATCGAGCTTCGCAAGCAATCGCTTCATGATGGCATCGACCCAACTGTGTTCAGTCGAGCAGTTTGGGATCTCGCATCAACACAAGCCATGGAGGCAAGACTCAATGCCAACCTAGAGTTTCGGCTTAATAACTCCATTTCCAAACAATCATCCAGCCGCTCCAACTCCCAACCGACCAATCCCCTTTCTCGTCCCTTTCAGAGCAGACAGTGGGACCACAAATCTCGCTGCTTCGTTTGTGGTGACAAGTCTGGTCAACACTCAGGGAAGACCTGCACCGCGACCAAACTCACCAATGGCAGACCATGCATCCTCCGACGTGACCCAGATGGCCAATTCAGAGACAAGGGTGGTAACACCTACTGCTTTGGATACAATGGCCTACTCGGATGTCGGTTCGGGAAGGTATGCAGGCATGGAAAGCATGAATGCACACTTTGTGGGGGATTACATGGAGCGCAATCATGCATGGTCATCTGACCTCCTCCCTGTCGTTACACCGTTAATTCTGGTCGCCTGGGAACATGAACTCCAGGCAGCTGGCTTGTATGATTTTTTCGCAGATATCCCATTGAGCCTGCGATGTGGTTTTGATATGGGCGTTCATTCAATACCCACCCACACTTATGTTCCATCCAACCATTCCTCCGCCTTAAACTACCCCAATGCTATTAATCAACATATAAATAAAGAACGTTCAGCTGGACGTTATTCTGGTCCATTTTCAAGATCCCGCCTGGAATTCCTCATAGGTCCTTTTCGAACCTCCCCATTGGGGACAGTACCGAAATCGGACACCCCAGGTGACCTCCAAATCATCCAAGACCTATCGTACCCACGCAACAATCCCACACACTCATCCGTCAACTCAGAAATTGACTCGTCAAAGTTCCCATGTGACTGGGGCACCTTCAATGAAATCTACACCATCGTTCGAGACGCCCCACCAGATACACAGGCAGCGACCATGGATGTAGATGCAGCCTTCCGTTGCTGCCCGATCACCCCCTCACAACAATGCCATTTCGTCATTGAATGGCAAGGCCTTTTCTATATTGATCACAATGCACCTTTTGGTGCGAGCAGTTCGGGGGGTGTCTTTGGCCAGTTAGCAGACACCATGATGGCGCTCATTAGGCATAAGACAAAGTCCCCATGCAAGAATTGGGTTGATGACTTTGTTTTCTTCCGATTCCCACTCACCTCACATGACACAACAATAGAACCGGCATACTCATACAACCTTCAAACCATCTGTGACCTAGCTGCTCGCCTCGGCTGGCCCTGGAAACATTCGAAGACACGCCCCTTCTCACATATCTTCAAGTACCTCGGCTTCCTATGGGACCTCACACTTCGTAAAGTCACAATCCCACCCGAGAAGGCCCAACGTTACATCGCTAAGATTTCTCACTGGAGCCAGGAACAGTCCTTTACCCGAAAGGAAGTAGAATCAGTCCTCGGCACCCTTGTACATTGTTCCTTAGCACTCCCAGAGGGCCGATCTCGGCTCCCATCATTGTCACGTTTCGCATCATCATTCCAAGGGAAACACCCCTTCAGCCGACGAAAACCAAATGCCTTGGTGATGTCAGACATCACATGGTGGATTGAAAAACTTTCAGCCCCAGATTGTGGGTCCAAAATCCTCCCACCTCCACCCATCTCACCCATCGACTTCTGGGTGGATGCATCCACCTCCTTCGGAATCGGTGTTGTATTTGACAAGCAGTGGGACGCTTGGAGACTACGACCAGGATGGGACAAGAACCCAGACCAGAAGATCGGCTGGGCAGAAATGATCGCAATTGAATGTGGCCTCCGATTCGCAATCCACTTCGGCCACACAAATACACATTTCCAGGTCAAGTCAGATAATACTGCAGTCATTGGTGCAATTGCGAGTGACCGCTCACGGAACCCAGAACATAACAGGGTTCTACAACGCATTACTTCATTACTCCGCATCCATGGAATTTGGATTTCCTCTCTTTACATACCATCAGAACAGAACCTAGCAGACAGACCATCCCGTGGCATTCCCATTCACTCACTAAAGCGATCTCAAAGTACCTTCTCCTTACCAGACTTCCTTAGCGATTTCTTAATTCCACGACCACTTTTATAATAAATTGAAATCTCCACTGACAATTACCAAAGTACACACAGTCACATGACTAACTGCACTACATCACTGACCTAAACATTACGACGCCCCATCCTCAATGCCAGACCAACACCAAACTCCCAAACCGAAACGCATCCTTATTACAACGCCCTCCCTCTATAACCAGAAAAAGCTATACCTCCCACTAAACCTCTCACCCTCAACCCTAAGCAAGATACAATCCGCCATCCAACACAGCTGGGCACCATCAACACTCCAAAATTATAGATACACAATTCAGAAATACCTCCGCTTCTGCGAAAAGGAGAAGATACCGAAACACCTACACACCCCAGCACATGAGCTGGTACTATGTGCCTTTGCAGCCTCAGATATCGGGCGGTCATCAGCCTCAACAGCCAAGAACAGAATCGCAGCCCTCAAGGCCTGGCACGTGGCGAACAACTGGACCTGGAATGGCAGTGAACGTCTTGGTCGTGTTTTAAATGGTGTACAGAACCTCTCCCCACCATCATCCAAGCGGCCACCCCGCTTTTCAATAAACACCCGAATGCTTGAACTCCTCCATCACTACCTCAACCACCAGGACCACTCTGACACCACAATCTTCGCCTGTGCATGCACAGCCTTTTGGGGACAATGTCGACTAGGAGAACTCCTCCCATCCTCCACTTCCACCAAAGACCTAACCTCCATTCCAACCCGAAACTCAATTCGTCATTCTCCTTGTAACCGTTCAGCATGGATCCTCAATCTCCCAAAGACCAAAACCCACCGACTAGGCCAGGACATCATTTTAGTACGCCAGAAATCAGTTTCAGACCCAATCTCAGCACTCGAGCATCACCTCCACACCAACCGTCTTTCCCAAACTCTCCCCCTCTTCACCTACAGGAACAAATCCGGCCTCATCATCCTTACCAAAAAAGCTTTCCTTGGGCGGTGCAACCAGGTATGGTCACACCTGGGATACCCACGCATTACGGGACATTGCTTCAGAATTGGCGGAACTACAGAGCTCCTTCTAGCCAAAGTACCTCCAGAAGTCGTGAAAACCATGGGCCGTTGGTCCTCGGATGCCTTCCTCAAATACTGGCGCTCTATTGAAGACATCGTTCCACTTCATGCACAGAACATCAAAACCGCAAATACGCCACATTAAAGCAAAGGACCAAACTGCCTTTGGGGGCTAGCCTTCGGTGGAACGCGACGGCTGTGCGGTTTGTGGGTGACCCGTCAGCGTTCCTCCTTTCACCTCGCAGCCCTGGATCTTGGCGAGCCCCCTGGCCTCCAACGACCACTCCCACTCACACATGCAGTCGTCTTCTGAGTACCCTCTCATTCAAGTACTACCATCCTATGTATTGACACATCCAACGGAATAGATGTTCTCCTTCCTTACCTTACCCGTCACGCGCAAGCACTAGACTTATTTCTGACGCCCATCAACATTCAACAGGCTGAACGTGCTGTTGGACGGAATGTTCCATGAAGCGTTAGCCAATCCGGGCCCTGGGAGCAGATGCCTTGAACCAACTCGAAGCACCCCGTTTGGCACAAGGCACTACACTTTTGGCGTCCTAGCCTTTGCCTTTCGCCCATTCCTCTACGTCCATCTCAGCAAGAACTGCCGCCATGAAAAGGAAACTGCTCAGTCCTCCTTCGTCCCCGCGAGGCCGTATGTCACACTCCAAACTACGCAAGGAGGAATCAATGCCTGAAGGCCCAAATGAGAACGCACCTCAGGAACGGCCTATCCTACAGGCGAGTAGCAGCCAAGCCTCTATCGAAGGTAGGTTCAAGTGTTCTCCAGTCAGCCTTGGAGTATGACTTATAGTCCATCGCTTAGTACCCAATGCTGAGTCCCGATCTCGTCGGACGGATGAACTTACAAGTATGCTATCTCTGCATATCTCGCGCCATGGTTAAAATTGCTGTACTCATTCTTCCTGGAGGACATCAAGCAATGCACACAACCCTGCGACAAATCAACCAACAATAGTCGAAACTCGAGGCGAATGCATCAATAACACATCTCAAGACCCACCTATCCTACAGACAGACAGCGGCCAGGTCTCGGTCCAAGGTGGGTTTGAGCGCTCATCAGCTGGCCTTTGAGCATTACTTACAATCTGTTGCCTAGTGCCCAATGCTGAATCTGAGTCCCAATGGACAGATGAGCCCACAAGTGCGCTATCTTTCCATATTTTATACCATGGTCAGAAATGTTGAATTCGCTTTTCCTGAAGGACACAATCAAGGAGTATTCAAAGATGCGCACGACTTTGTGATCAACCACCCGACAATGATCGAAAATCAACACATACAACACTTACACGTCAACATGCCACAAGTAAGTGATTTCGTGCTTGAGGATGCACTTTCAGCCTCATGTATTCCATTGACAGGTGCTCAAGTCCGGTAGGCTGCTCCTTGAGAATGACAACTTGGGATTCTCATATCATTACAGATCTGATTGACAAACTCCGTTCCGAGGGTGCTTCATATAAATCCCGGCATTCTGCCTATGGCGATCCCATGGGATGCATGCCCGGTACGCGCGTCAATGTCCTCGAAGAGTTGGAAGTCCAAGCTTCTGACAAGAAGGGTGTCAAGGTGCATTGGCTTGCAGGAATGGCAGGCATTGGGAAGTCGACGATCGCGCAGTCACTGTGTGAGCGCTTTGATCAACGGCAAATGCTTGGGGCGAGTTTCTTTTGCTCTCGAGCGTCAGACAAAACCAAGGACGCGCGCCGCATCATCCTGGGTGTTGCATACGGCCTTGCCAAGGGTTCACCGACTTTCAATGCGGAGCTTGTGAAGGTCCTGGAGAGGGACCCAGATTTGATGGAGTCGAATAACATGGAAGAACAGTTCGAAAAGCTCATTGTTGAACCATTACGGACCACCATCGATAGCCAGGTCGGGATCTACAAGATTGTGGTCATTGATGCTCTCGATGAATGCACAAATGCTAACCACGTCAAGCGCCTCATCCGGGTCATTCTCGGTTTCCCTTCTAACCTTCCCCTCAAGTTTTTCCTCGTCAGTAGAGCCGATGACTTCATCACTACTGCCTTCAGTTCCTCGAATGGTTCCCACAATACATTCTTGCTTCATGAGGTGGAGAAAAGCGTAGTGGAGAGCGACATCCGGATGTATATGAAGGCATCGTTGGCTGAGATCAAGAGGGACTGTGATCCGAACAAGGAGGATGGGTGGCCGCCCGATAGCGAATTGTCTCAAATTGTCAAGGACTCTGGAAAACTTTTCGTCTACGCAGTTACGGCAGCCCGTTACATTCGAGACGGCAAACGAGCCCACTACAAACGACGACTCACTTCGTTGGCAAATCATGCATGGAGCCCGCAACAAACCTCAGCCATCGATGGATTGTATGGAGATATTATTCAGCAAGCCTGCGATGGTCAGGAACGTGGGGAATTGCCCTTCATGAGAACCCTTGTCTTGTTTGTCATATTCCTTCAACATCCGTTATCAATCGACGCCCTTTCCATATTGTCGGGGATATCAGATCCCGTCGCCTATTTAACACCACTGAACTCCGTCATTCACATCCCCCCTGGAGAAAATGCTCGAGTGTCCCCATTTCATGCATCCTTCCCGGAGTTCCTTGTAGACCCTTACCGCTGCTCACCAGAACGTTTCTCCCCATTTGCGCCTATCGTCCCCGCCAATGGTCACGCAGAACTTGCACTCAAATGCCTTGAGCTCATGAACCGGTCACTCAAGTATAACATATGTGATGTTCCCGAAAAGTTAACCAGCTCGCATATGGAAAGAACCAATCCTCCCGAGGATACTAGCAAAATCTCCGAGGCACTCAAATACGCGTGCATTTATTGGGCCACCCATTTAAATGAAGTCCGGGATTTAAGCAAGCCAGCCATTAGTGATGCTTTGGGCAACTTCCTGAAAACTCACCTGTTGCATTGGATGGAGTGTCTGAGTATTGTTGGTGAACTGAGGACGGGGGTTAAATCACTTCTCAGTGCAAGCGCCACCCTCTTGGTAAGTCTTAATGATGAGAAAACAAGGACCATGTACTGATGTCATGGCAGCACGCCCAAACTACAAATGGTGAGGATTTGCGACCGCTTGTTGATGATGCCTGGCGGTTTCTGTGGATGAATTTGGAGGGTATCCAGCAGAATTGTTTTGAGGTTTACTAGTCGGCATTCACGTGGATTCCCAGGAAGTGTTTAATGCGTCAAGTTTATGGCACACAGGTGAAGGGCCCTCGAAGTGTCGTAATGGGTCTACCTGGCTCCTGGGGACGGATGGAACACTGCATGGGTGGAGGTTCGAGGATCGATTCTGTTGCTTTCTCACCCAATGGCATGCGAGTTGTCTTGGGATTATTGGATCGGACGGTGAGGATCTGGAATGTGGGGACTAGTGAGGAGGAAGCGCGGTTGGAGGGCCACATGGAGAAGGTGTTGTCTGTCGCTTTCTCGCCCGATGGCATGCGAGTTGCCTCGGGATCGGAGGATCGGACGGTGAGGATCTGGAATGTGGGGACTGGCGAGGAGGAAGCCCGGTTGGAGGGCCACACATATTTGGTGTGGTCTGTTGCTTTCTCACCCGACGGCATGCGAGTTGCCTCGGGATCATCGGATCGGACGGTGAGGATCTGGAATGTAGGGACTGGCGAGGAGGAAGCGCGGTTGGAGGGCCACACATATTTAGTGTCGTCTGTCACGTTCTCGCCTGACGGCATGCGAGTTGCCTCGGGATCTTGGGATCGGACGGTGAGGATCTGGAATGTGGGGACTGGCGAAGAGGAAGCGCGGTTGGAGGGCCACACATATTTGGTGTCGTCTGTTGCTTTCTCGCCCGACAGCATGCGAGTTGCCTCGGCATCGCCGGATCGGACGGTGAGGATCTGGAATGTGGGGACTGGCGAGGAGGAAGCACGGTTGGAGGGCCACACGGATTCGGTGTCGTCTGTCGCTTTCTCGCCCAATGGCATGCGAGTTGCCTCGGGATCTTTGGATAGGACGGTGAGGATCTGGATTGTGGGGACGGGTGAGGAGGAAGCGCAGTTGGAGGGCCACACGAGGGAGGTGTCGTCTGTCGCTTTCTCGCCCAATGGCATGCGAGTTGCCTCGGGATCAGAGGATTGGATGGTGAGGATCTGGAATGTGGGGACTGGCGAAGAGGAAGCGCAGTCGGAGGGCCACACGAAGGAGGTGTCATCTATCGCTTTCTCTCCCGATGGCATGCAAGTTGCCTTGGGATCTTTGGATCAGACGGTGAGGATCTGGAATGTGGGGACTGGCGAGGAGGAAGTGCGGTTGGAGGGCCACACAGAGGAGGTGGAGTATGTCGCTTTCTCGCCCGATGGCATGCGAGTTGCCTTGGGATCTTTGGATTGGATGGTGAGGATCTGGAATGTGGGGACTGGCGAAGAGGAAGTGCAGTCGGAGGGCCACACGAAGGAGGTGTCGTCTGTCGCTTTCTCGCCCGATGGTATGCGAGTTGCCTTGGGATTTTGGGATGGGACGGTGAGGATCTGGGATGTGGGGACTGGTGAGGAGGAAGCGCGGTTGGTGGGCGACACGGAGGTGTTGTCTGTCGCTTTCTTGCCCAACGGCATGTGAGCTGCCTCGGGATTATTCGATGGGACGGTGGGGATCTGGGATGTGGAGACTGGTGAGGAGGAAGTGTGGTTGGAGGGCCACACGGATGAGGTGTTGTCTGTCGCTTTCTCGCCTGACGGCATGCGAGTCACCTCGGGATCTTTGGATCAGACGGTGAGGATCTGGAATGTGGGGACTGGCGAGGAGGAAGCCCGGTTGGAGGGCCACACGGAGGAGGTGCGGTCTGTCGCTTTCTCGCCTGATGGCATGCAAGTTGCCTCGAGATCTTGGGATGGGACGGTGAGGATCTGGAATGTGGGAACTGGCGAAGCAGCCAAGCCAGCCGGTGATTCACACAACGTTGAATTCAAGCTACGTCCCTTTCCGCTTGGCTTATCTGTCAATCGCAATTGGGTGGTGGGTGCACATTGCCATTGCTGGATCCCCCTTCATTATCGGGCCAGGACTTTAAATGCATTTTTTGTTGGAGCACTACATCTGAGCATTGTGGTTTTTGTCACTCCGTACTAGATTATAGTCATTTTTTTTAGCCCAGGTAGGTAATCCCCATGAATGCAGCTCGTATCTCCCTGGAGAGTCGCACATGAGTGAGCTCAGGGCTTGTGTGTCATGTGTCATGGATGCCGACAAGCGCGGACCGTGCTTGGAAAGATTAGGAACAGGGATGAGGCAGTGCGGTGGTTAGAGTATACACACTTGTGAGTGTTCGCATTAGGTTGTGGCTGGCGGAATTCCAAACTGATTTTATTGATTTTTGTCGATCTCATGCTTGCGGTGTATTTGTAGCCATTGTAGACAATACATAGGTTTTGCGTCCTTATAATTCATGTGTGGTCGCTCAGAGTCTCAGTTATGAGAACACGAAACACGCACAGTCAAGCACGCATCCAACGTGAACGGGCTTAGCCGCTTAAGAGCCCAACGCACACTGATATAGTGGATGAGCGAGTAGGATAAGGGTTGCAAAGTTGATCAGCGTGAGACGATAGGTGAAATTAATTCGTCTTTTCTTATCCGTGAGCGTCTTCCTTAACTTATCTCCGAAAAATAGACACGAGGAAGGTGATTGTGTTGGTGTGATGACATCATAGCCCAAGCACTCACTCTTCCTGCTAATGCTCACTGCGCACTTGACGTTGGCAGCATTACGTCGTCGTAGCCCTTTGTTGGTCGTAAAAACCAGAATATCAATATACCATCAACCATGGACATTTCAGAGATCCATTACCGGAAACGCAGACTCGAACAAACTCGGTGTCTCGTCCATGGCACCGGATAGTGAATCGTGTATTATGAAGGGTATACTAGGAAACGACACTGGGAGTTGGGTGTGGAAGCCTGTGGGCTGTAGGTGCCCAGAGACCCCAGGCGGTGGGGTCGAAGTGGGAACGCATCGGGTCACCCCTAGCGCTTCGCTCTTCGTCACCTGTGTCGGGATCCATTAGGAATGTGTGTGGCTGTATTTGAGGGAGTGGTGGGCGGGATTTAAGAAGTGTTACTTATAAGGCGGAATGGTGTAGAAGGAGGGTGGTACGAGGCAGAGGTAGCGAAGGAAAATAGGAGTCGAAGGGTGTGTGTCTACTAAGTCACAGTGTCACACGGTGTGTGGACGAGAATATACGCCGCGCTCGTTCCTTGCGAGGCGTGCCACGGACCAAGATACAGCATTCGACGTTTATAGCGGAAAAGGGGCCAGGTGCAAAATAGAGGTGGAATGATGGTGTGTTTGGTAATGGGAATGAAAAAGACGAGCTGGAGGGAGTAGGTGAAGGCAAAGGTACGCCGTTCAAAAGATAGTAGCAGAGATTCATACACAAGCCTGCTGGACAGGAAAGCTCGAACCGACATCATCGCACTTATTCAAACTCATCCTCCCACTCGGACATCTTTCACATTCAGCGTCGGCGCCAAGGAGACCACCTACGGTGTTCCTCCTTCACCCATCTCAACCACTGTTCCACGTCGCAAGGTTGATACTGTCGTCGCTGGGGCCTCTTATGCCCGATGTATCCTTTCGCAGTGTATCGTCGGCGGGGAGGGCGTTTGAGTGGTCTGACTCGACAGATGTAGGGGATTTCGTGAGGGATGCAGCAAAGGGTGCCGAGTTCCGAATAGTGCTAGCCTATGAACGCGAGCCCAGACTGGACGACCGTAACTCTCATGAAAATAGAGCCGGCGAATGCACAGAACTGGGGGCGGAGGTGAAAGAAGAAGTGATAAGAGTGCAGGTACCGACATTCACAGACCGGACGAGGTATTTGAGGAGAAGGCTGGATGTTGTGGAGAAACGGTTGGCGGGTATGGAGGTAATTAAGCGGGAGTGTGATAAGGAGGCGCAGAGGGGTGCAAGAAGGTTGGCAATTGGCGGATTTGGGGTGCTGGTCGTCTATTGGGGTGCAGTTGCCAGGTTGACGTTTTGGGACTTTGGATGGTGAGTCCCCGGTGTCGAATTGGGGTCAGGATTTTAGTTTCAACGGATTTCTGCTAGGGATATCATGGAACCTATAACGTATTTGTCGGGACTTACGATGGTCATACTTGGATATCTGTGGTATGTGTTTTTATTGAATCCATTGGCTAAAAGACTAAAGCGAAGACAGGTTCTTGTATCAAGGGAGGGAGGTGTCATATTCCTCTGTGCTCCATCGCTCTGTGTCAAGTCGTCGGGAGGTTCTGTACCATGCGCGAGGATTCGATCTGGAGTTGTGGGCAGAGTTGATTGGGGAACGAAAGGCTTTGTACAAAGAAATTGGGCGTATCGCGGAGGACTATGACGAGCAGAGGGTACGTACGAAGAAAGACGACGACGATGGTGACAACGGTGATGGCATTGTCGAGCAAGTCCGGTTAAAGCAGGGGAGAGAGGATAAGAGACTGGGTATTACATAACAACCATCGTATATCGTCTTTTTTAGTTTCCCCAGCTAAGTGGGAGTGGTGTATCGAATTGATTAGTTGGTGTGTGGAGGCATTTATGCGAAAGGAATGACTTGGCCGTGAATGCATTGAGGCATCCATGGCTTGCCTGTTGCTAGCAGCATGGTGATCATCAACTTGGGTGTGTGCAATCCTATGAGGGCAAGGAGGACTGTGACGTTTAATTATTCCGTTAAGCTATAGGTCATAGATCGCGTGTACCGGCCAAGGGGAGACTCGAACAGCCAGCATGTCTAACAGGTGCAGGAGGGCTTCTACAAGAAATGTCTCAGCCACCCTCTTAGATCGTTCCAGACACGCCGTACCAGAGACAATCGCTGGGAGGATAGTATTGGCATGGATATGTGGGAGGCTATGAAGAGGCTGGGTGCCGGAATGACGTAGTGACAAAATAAGGTATAAGCGTGAAGAATGGCGGTGCTGATATGACTGTGGGCTGGGGACAAGTCGGATGTTCGATATATGTGTGTTGTGGTGCGTGGATATGGTGGTATGGTGAACGGGTTGGCATCATATACTAGAAGTGCGAGCTGGCCAGGA
>JAEUWQ010001175.1:0-13073 GCA_018524765.1 Podaxis sp. AQ799166 | reverse complement strand
TGATGCTCCGATTGTCTGGCTTCACTGTGTGCCAAGGTCACTACTTCATGACTACATGATAAATGTTAATTCATGACCATTGATACCATGAACAGCATCACCTATGTACCTCCGTCCGCTTTTTGCCATGGTACGTGACCTAAACACTGTTACTTTTGTGCAGTGGCCATCTTGGAGGGTGCAGTTCCGAAATTAAAATAAATTTTGAGGCCGGAAATCATTGGTACAGGAGGTTGTTCTCCAGTGGTGGGATGCTTTCAGGGCCGTCTCTCTGCATGTAGTATGGTTTACATGTTCAGGCATTTACTTCTTGCAAATACAAGTCCCATCAACATTCAACTTCCAAGGAACATTACCACAATAATATGTTTAATAGATAAGATTAGATTGTACTGGATTTGGAGATACCTTCCTTATTTGGACCATGGGTATGCAAGCTGGCCATTATGAAGCACCTACTAATCCCAAATGGGTGGCCCAGTGAGGCAGAGGTAAGTAACTACCCCTTATCTCCACCTACACAACCAAATGTAACTGAGATCAATTTGGCAGTCAGGTATCAGATGCCAAGCTATTCTCACACAATGAGTAGCCTAAGTCATTATAAGACATACAGTGAGCAACAAAACTGTTCCAATGTTTAGAACTTTTGGAAAGAAATTAATATTTCTCCAGATTAGCTAAAGCAGTTTCTCTGAAAATATTTATATACATAGCCTATTATGTCACCATTGATGCCATCAAGTATAATGACATAACTCTTCTAGTTCCATTTAATATCCATTAATTAATTAATATTACTCATTGGAACAGTTTTGTTGCAGACTATAATGCAGGAAAAGATGAACACTTCATGTGACTTTGTTGGTTGCATTCAATAAGATTATGTAATTAATCACTCCTCCTGTATTTATAGACCTTATGACAAGCATTTTCCATCAGGTCTAATCCCACAGATATGACTCTATTTTAGCCATAGTGGACCATGGCCTAACAAAGGGGATAATTTTAGCCCTTACTACCAAGACTGCCAACAGCCAAGTCATAGTGTCTATTTTAACTGCCCATCTATTTTCACAATACAGCCTTCCAGATAAGATCATCTCAGATTGCAACCCCTGGTTTGCAGCTAAAGCAATGCAAGAACTGTACAAACTCCTCAATATCAAGCCTGCTTACTCTATGGCCCACTATCTACAAACTGACAGATTGACCAAATGTTTCAATCAAGAAATTGAAACTTACCTCATTATCACCACTTCAAGTGATCCCAATGAATAGAGCAAGTACCTCCTCATTTATGAATTCTGCCACAACAACCATCCTCATGCTGGACAATCTGAAACTTCATTCCAGCTACTCTATGGCTACACTCCAAAAGCATTTCTAACCAAAATGGAACCAACAAACAACCCATCAGCAGAAGACTGCATGAACCAACTAATGGAAGCTTGTTAATGTACCATCTAAGCACATAATCATGCCTGCCAAATTATGGCAAGATGCACAGCCAACTATCAACTCCCTACCTATTCTGTAGGAGACCAAGTATAGTTAGACACTTGCAACCTTCCATTACAAGTCAAATCAAGAAAGCTTGCCCCAAAACATAGAGGACCTTTCAAAATCACCAAGAAGATTTCCACAGTCAACTTCAAACTAAAGTTACCTAAAATATGGAGAATCTACCCCATGTTTCATGCCACTCTTCTCACTCCAGTGGCTGAGAATAACTTATATGGCAAACACTACCTGCAACCTGCACTAGAACTGTGCAATGATGAAGAACACTATGAAGTTGAAGCCATCCTGAATCATTGACAACTGCACAACCACCTTGAATTCCTAGTCAAGTGGACTGGCTATCCACACTCTGAAAATACCTGGGAACTGCAGTCTGCATTCTCCAATGTGCAACAAATTCTTAACATGTATAAAAGGAAGAACAAATTTCCCTAACTAATGGAGATGTCAACTACCAACACCCAAGAAACAACCATCCAAGCTGAAGCTCCACAAACTACTTGACTTCTTTCCAACACTACTGCAAGCACTGGCCCTAACATTAATGGTATCCAATCCCTCACTGAGGTGTCCTCCACCTTCAATGAACACTTAAATGCCCTCTCAGAACACCTCTCCATACAACACATCACATCAACCATGATTGCACAGGATGCTGTGCCCTTCATCATCTCACACCCACTCTGCCCACTTCCAGCCTACTCAACCCACATCAGAACCTAAGAGTTCATCTGGCCAATCAATGCCAGATCCCTGATCAAACTACTTGCCATCACTGGTGAAATATCCAACATTGACACTGAACTTGTTTGACTCAGAGAATTTCTGGACTGGGTTAACTCCATCACCCAGGACCCTACTCTTCAAAGGAATCCACTTCTGGTTCAGAACTGCAATGTCTACAGGGAAACTATTGCTACTATTGTGCATTCTGCTAGAATGCTCATTTGACTTTTGCACCCAATGGAGATGGCCCAACTTGCTTGTATCAGCCATGATATCTCCTCTCAACTATGTTACAACATTGAGGGCTCAAGCACTTCCACCAAACTTCTCATTGATAAAATTGGTCTATGACTCAATGCACTTAGCCAAGCTAGCTCTCTTTTGCATTCTCCACTACCCCAATCTCCCCAATGAACAGATCAGTAGCCACAACCTACTACAACTCTACATGGGGCTTGCACCCTACATACCTGGACTTCCCCAACTCCAAGTACACATATCATGCCTCCGATTCAGAGAAGCATTAGACATCATCAAGATGTTAGCCTTCCATTGTGAACCAAGGCTTTACTGTCATGATCTCCCAATGCAGGCAGCTATGTACCTCTGCATCAAAGAATACAATGAAGTCCTGATACCATATCTCACACTTGTGATATGGGTGACCACCACCCTCCTGGCTGACTTATCACTCCTACTAGGCACCTGCTCCCAGCCTGACCTCCTCCATTACTTTGCCCTACACACACTTTTCCATAAGGGGCTGATCAATACCAGTGGTATCTACATACTGATCAATGTAGAGGACATAACCTCTTCCAACCACCTTTATGAGCTAGGGACTATAATAGAACCCCCCTTCCTTCCTGCCATGCCTGAACACCAAGTCTGTCAAGTGCAAAACTGCATGAATCCATCAATGCCACCATCTCCACTATTGCTGACAACCTCATTGCCAGAAACAGGCAGACCACATGCCCCAACTCCTATACCTTCAGCCTCCCCTGCTTCAATCAGAGAATGACACAGCCTACTTGGCAGAGCTGCTGTGCACATTTGCTCCCTCATCTGGTGAGACAGCCACAAGAATCCCAATGCATCCACACAGCTGATAGACATCATGAATCTCCTTTCTCTGATATCAGAAGCAGAAGATTGTAGACCACCTACTCCCCACCCAACACCAGTCTCTGATAATAATAGCAAGATGGAACTCACTAATAACAAAAGGGATAATGTTATGAACACACCCAGCACCCCTTGTTGCAACATCATTTACCATGTCTTAGTCCATGAGCTTGGACTTCCCAATGCCTCCCACTACACCACTTAAGATACTGGTATGCCAACTGAAGACCCAGTTTGATACCACAATGAAGCTTTCACTAATCACTGCCTTCCTGGCCACACATCATTATTCTCAGAAGACTGGCTGATGCCTAGACCTTTATTCTATTCCACAGATTGTATGATGACAGAAATACTATATATTGCTTGGGAGAACACTCCCTTCACTCACATCTTTGATCCTGACAGGTTATAAGTCCAAACTATCCACAACAACTTCAACTCTGCCTGGGCCCATGGTTGGAAGATGATCCCTTATGCAAGAGAGCCAATCATCTTCCTCCATCCTTACATAATGTATCCACCTGAGGTCATCCCACATATCATCAAATACAAAGTCACACACAGACTCTACTTTCAAGAAGTAGAAGTCTATCACATTGACCCTAACTCTGACAAACCTCTGGCTATCCCTCCCCATTGTACACAGCTTCCACCCCTCTGCAGTGTCAACTCCAACATCCCTAGCATTGATGAGTCAAATGCAGAAGAACCCACTGCAGATCCTCTACCATATCCACCTCCCTATGTCACCACAGACATCTCCTCATCATCATTGTCATCTTCCTTGTCATGCCACAGTCCAATGCATGAGTCAGACTCTTTTGACTTGCCTCTTGTGGGGAACTTCACCATCCCCAGCTCCACCTCATCTCCCAACTCATACCCTTCTGATTCTACTAATAGACACCTTCACCCTGGTATGGACTTGTAATATCACCAGTAAATAGTTCCTTTCTTGTTCTTACTATCATAGACTATTCACCTTATATTTCTGTATCTTGCCCAAACTCAGACTTAAACTCTTTCCTTATTTAGTTAATTTCTATTCTTGTCTTAGTTCTATTCTTGTAACTCTCTGTTCCATAGCTTCACTTCTATTGACTCTCAGACACACAACACTACTTTGTCATAGCTACTGCTTTAGGACATTAGAAGTAGAGCTTAAATAGCCACCCATACACTAGAAGTGCAAGCTTCCTATATTCTCAAATCTCAAGTTATCATTTTACCTTAACTTGTGATTGACATTACTTCACAATCAGTGTGGTAGTAAAACATTCTATTGGTCATACTCTCAACTAATAGACATTTGACCTCTTAGTGTGCTTAACTGGACACTTGCCTTGCCACCTTCTTATTGTGATCCTTCTTGCTAGATCCTAGTGCCTCTGCAAACCATCTAGTGAGATAGCCATCCCCTAGCAAAACTTAGGTGACTGGTGGTAAGGACCATCCTAACAAATATTGATGCTGAAATGTTACCTCCTCCTACCACCACCCCTGAGGTGGAGACTTCCAGTCTCTCTCAAGGAGAGACTTCTAGTCCTCCCAACATCCCTCCTGAGACTTCTAGTCCAGGAAAGGACAACCTCAGCTCATGGTCCACCATCATGCATCAATGCATGCCTCATAGGCCTATAGCCACCCAAACTCAGCATAAACCTATAGTTGCTCTCACCCACCCAAACCATCCCCCCCTTCTTCCACCCCTCTCCCTATTAACTACAAGACCTGCCCCAGGTCTAATGCCCCTTCCCCTTCCACTCAGAGGTCATCCTATGCTAGGGTTGCTTCTAACTCTCCCTTGAATCTGGATGAGCTGCAAAAGTACACTGCTCTCCAAAATCAATTCCCCCAAATGTCACCAGTTGACATCATCAACTTCCTCAGATCATCTGGGGATATCAGATCCTCTCCCACCCCAAAATCATCTCCCTCTCCCTGCCCTTCTAAACCCAAGGCCACTCAAGGTCCATCATGTAAAAATATCATTGTACCATACAATGATGTTTTTAAACCAATTTACATCACCTCTCTTGACCTCATTGTTAGTAATTGTAATAACACCCTTTATCAAAAGGGCTTTAATCTTAAAATTGAGTCTGCTAAATCCAATGAGCATACATTGTGGCTCAACACCAACCAAGTCACAACAGATGAGGAACTCCTCATCATCAAAAAAGGCATTGCAGACTCAAACAGGTCAGCCTTTGCCACCTCCAAGATGAGAAATGCAATTACTCTGTCTCTCCCTATGTCCAAGTCATTCATCAAATTGATGAACCTCCCTTGTTTCCACCTTGATGGCACCCCCCACAACACCAACAACTTCAAAGAAGTCATCAAATCTTCTCCATACCATGACATGGTTAACCACCTTGTCAGCAAACCTTGATTCCACCAAGTCTCTCCTCACTCTGACTTGGCCATTTTATTCTTTGACCTCTGAAATTCTCAATCTGCTTCAAGAGTGAAACTCTTAATCAATCACACTCTCCTCTTTGAGAACTGAGTCTACACCTTCTGAGGTGTGACCATGCAGACTGCCAGCCCCCTTTGCAACAGGTGTTGGAGATGGGGCCATCCTACTCACCTATGCAAAGTGTGCAACCCAAGGTGTTTCATTTGCAGGGACCCTCATCACACAGAAAACCACCACTGTGATGGCTTTTGTTGCTGTAGCAAAACCAGACTGAACCCTCATCCCCCCATACCTGCCAATATCAAGGAATGTCCACACATGACTTCCTTCAACTGCCTCTCATGTGACTCCAAGGAGCATCATGTGAATAGTGAGAAATGCCCCTTTTCTGTCATCACTATAATCAGGAATGGATTTCCAACAAGCTCTATGAACTCAAGGCAGAGAAAACCCATTACAACTTCAACTCAGGTGCTGTTAATGTCTAAAGGACAAACTATCAGCCCTGCTTTTTCTTCTATTTCTTCTATTCCCATCCTATTTTTTAATGTTCACCACTCTTGGGATACTGTTGACATTCTATTGAATGATCCTACTTTCAAGGATATCCTCATTCTTTACATCCAGGAACCACCATTTTGAATCATCTGAAACATTCCATTTACTGATAACTCTGAAGGAGTTCCATTCAAAGGCACACCATATAATCCAAATTGGTGTCTTTTTATTTCTGACACTGAGTGCCTGAGAACTGTAACCTTCATTCACAACTTTTGCACTCCCCTTTTACCTGTCTCTCATCTGGACATCATCTCATCACCCAATTTCCAGCTCATTTCTCTCTCCTTCCCAAAGAAGGTATACTTTCTCAATTGTTATTTTGATCCTTCAGATGATTCCTCCATAACTTACCTCAAGTCTCATACCCACCTCCTCCCAAAGAACATTGTATGGATGGGAGGAGATTTCAATTCTCATTCCTCTGAATAGGATCCCCACATCTCACACCACTCAGCTAGAGGCAATCTTTTAATGGATATCATGAATTCCATTGGACTCACACTTTTGATGCCAGAGGTTGAAAAGTATACTCACATTCCCTTAAATAACTCCAAGCACCCATCAGTCATTGACCTCATCTTCATGAGCAATGATCCCCTCCTGCCAAGCCCAGTCCATGCAATTTGTGACAATTGGCAATTCAAATCAGACCACCTCTCCCTCCTTACATCACTCCCCCTTCCCTCTCTCTTCCAACCCTTCATTGAAAAATGAACCATCCCAAGAGACTCTGAGGAAGAAGCTACCTTCCTCTACTCCATTTCTCACTGCCTCCAAAACATCCCAGCCATCTTCAACTCCAGCAATGATGTCCACACTTACACTATAACCATGTCTCACATCATCAATCAAGAGTGGCAAAATAACACCAGGACAGTCAAGATCTGTGCCAAATCTAAGCCATGGTGGAACCCCTCATGCTCCACCACCCTTAAAGCCTTCCAAGCATGCAAATTCAAAGCCAATTGGGCAAAATTTAGGCAATGCACCTGCCAAGCCAAACACATGTTTTTTGACAAGAAAATCAAAGGCATATCTGAAGAAGACCATCATCTCTGAGACCTCATGTCATGGATGGGCAAGAGAAATCTCCCCCCTTCTCAGTCCATATCCTATAATGGAAAGAGTTGTGATGAGCTGGATGACCTCTGGCACACTCTTGACTCTTCCTACAACTCCACTTCCAATCACCCAGTTGATTTAGATGCTGTCAACTCCATTGGTGCTCAACCAGAGTGCCCATGGCCTCCATTTTCTAATGCTGAACTTTTTGATGCCCTTAACCTGTGTGCCAATTCCTCAGTGCCCAGACCTGATCATTTTTTGTGGGCACATATCAAACATCTTATGTCTAATGATATACTCCACCACAATTTCCTCCTCTTTGCCTCAAAATGCTTGAATTCTCCACTGGCCGGAACACTTCAAGAATTCCATGTCTGTCATCATCCACAAACCTAACAAACTGAACTACTCTACTCTGAAGATGTTCTGACCAATAGTCCTCCTCAATACCCTTGGGAAACTCATTGAAAAGATGATCTCCACTCACATGCAATTCAAGGTGGCCCAACTAAACCTTGTCTACCCCCTCCAGTTCAGCAGAATCATCCAGTGCTCAACAGAAGATGCTGGAGTCTACATCACCCACCTAGTCCACTCCAGCTGGAAACACAAACTCAAGACAAGCATCATTGCTTTTGATGTTGCTCAGTTTTTCCCTTCCACCAACCATTCCATCCTTTGCTCTACTCTCAAATGACAAGGTTTTAATTCCAAACTCATTTCCTTCTTCTCTCATTATTTAAAAGACTGCTTTACCACTTATTCATGGAACAATAAACTCTCTCTCAAATTTCCTGCATCTGTAGGCATAGGACAAGGCTCTGCTCTCTCCCCAATATAAATGATGTGACATGAATACAACAGAAAGGTAGGAAAGTATACCTGGTCCAAATATAGAAGGAAATGTCTATAGCTAAAGATAAGTATGTTTTCATGATTACAAGTTGTCATCACATGTAAAATAGATACTGTGGAAGCAGCAGGTTTCATCTACCTTCTCACACATTTCCCAATCTATCAATCCTCTTTATGTGGTCTAACTCCTACTCCTCAGGGTTTTCAGTCTCCCTGGCCTCTTTGGAGTTCACAATATTTGTAAAACCAGGTAGCATACATATATGTGTCTAGATGGCTACTCTAAGAATAGATCAAACTGTACATAGTGCAAGAAATCATCTAGGCTAGCATAGGTAAGACAGAGTGCATAAATGAACCAAACACTAGAAGTACAATAAAGTCTGCTACTAGAGTGAACATAGAAGAAACTAACAAGAAAGATACAAGAGTGACATAAAACAACATCAGAGAGTAATAATAGTATAAGTGTCCAGTTCTAAAACCATAAAAGATAGTTTTAATCACAAGTTGCCATTGTGGGGGAAGTACATACTGTGATATCTGTTTATATCATCAATCTTCTTGCATAACTCCCAATCAATTAGATTGCATAATTTCATAGCCTTAAGCCACAGACTGTTCATCACCTGTTTCATTAAGTCCCATTCTGTAAAGCTCTCTTTTTTGGTCATCTCAGTGTCCTTAGGTATTTGGAGTTTGTAATATTTATAACATATATATCTCTGCCTGTTTTTCACTAGCTTTTTGAGCACATTACTCCTCAGTGTACTTCTGATGCACAGTTCCACCACCTATGTGCTCAAGATATATTTAATTTAGAGATATACTATGACCACTCAAATTGAAGCCAATGCTGAGAATAATAGATCATGTCCTCAGCCATCTGGATTTCATATCACAGAAAAGAGACACTGGAATCTCTTGATGGTGAAGACTGTCACCACTGCTTCATGTAATATAGATGCACTAGCATTCTGGGCTTTAATTCATTTAGCAGCCCAACAGATTCACAGGCTATAAGATGTGATAACTTGCAACTATTCTCAAAATTGCTGATATATTTCTCACATATTCAGGCTATTACTTCACTACAATAAAAGCTCTCAGGCTTCTGTTAGCATGATACAGGTCACCAGAAAATGCTATGAACTTTAGAATATCCACTAAATATTCCAAACTCCTACCTACAAGTCATGGAATGCTCTCTTATATAATCATTCTGAAGTTCTACTGAAACTTTGAAACTTTTAATGCATCCCAATAACTGGCAAAAGACATTGTTTGTTGTAGTTTACCTATGCCTCCCATTTCCTGGCCATCAGCCCCTCAATCCAAATATATATGAAGAACCCCATACTATTTCCAAAATGAGTAGTGTGATACAATGCATAGTTTGACATTTACATTTTTGTTGGTTGTTCTGTGCTCCTCCACTATCTGAACTCACTGAGGGTCACCCCTTGCATTGAGGAATATGTGCATTAATTTCCATATCCAAGGTGTTGTAGACTGCATTTTTTGTGTAGCTTCTTGCATAAACAAGTTATCCATAAACAACAACTGAGCATGTTGCATGTTGAAATAGAGGCCATGATGAGGCTGTGACAATGTTACTATTTTCTTCCACAAACTAGTACCAATAAGTCCAAAAGCCCAAGAGAAGATAAGGCTATCAGAATAACCTGCACATGTGAGGACATGATAGAGAGGATCTCAAGCACTCATTATGTATGAGCTTGAGTACTGTTTTATCATTTATCATTTTCTATCATTCCTCATCATGATACTTGTAAGCCTGTGAGGGCTTACTTAGAGCTTATGACCTTACTTCACACTGAAGTACAACAAGCCCAATGTATTGGGGGTACTATGATGTGTTGGTATGAGGTCAGCTGTCCTAACAACAGCTGACAATGAGGATTATAAGGAGCATATGCCAATGGATTGAGTAATCTATCAGTGGCTATGACAAACAAGAAAATATCAATTAATTACTATCAAGCAACTCAAGACAATGAAAAGAGTGAAGGAAACATGATAATAAGGGTTTAGTCCTTATATACCCCCTATTGAGACCATAGGGTACAGGCAAGAAATTCAAGATACAAGTAACACAGTTACTTATGGTGAGGAATGAAAGGCAGGGGCATGTATAGTGCCCCACTCATAGTGATGATGGGGTGAGGTGATGATCCACCTTGCTGGAAGTGCAATGACTGGGGTCAACTCACTCACTTAGGTGACAAAGATGAATGCAAACAGGAAGAGGCAATTGATGAAGATTTGCTGAGGATGTCTTGGGAAGAGGAGGTGGAGGTGTTGGCCTCAGCCAGGATGGCAATAGGTAGGAGAGATGATGCTGAGGTAGAGGTGTTGGCCTTGACCATGGTGGCATCCTAGGTGTGACTTTCAACAATGGAGGGAATGAGTTCAGGGGCATTGGCCTCTGTAATGTGGGTGTCTGCATTGAGGGTTAATCCTTCTGCAGAAGACTTGGGTTCAGTGATGGCCAAGGTGATAAGGGGGTGTACCAGTGATTATTGAGACAGAGAGGGCTCCAGCAAGTGCTGAGGATAGTTACAATGCTGGAGGAGTCAGAAGAAGGGGGAGGCACTGACTGTTACAGATATTGTGAACTCAGAGCAGACTGAGGAGACCAAGAACCCCAAAGATGAGGAATTGGATCATATGAAGAGGATGCTTATTAACCTTTGGCAGGAAACTGCTGAGCTACATCAGATGATGGCTTGGGAGATGTGCAAGAAGGTGGACAAGGCATGTTGTTTCCATGATGTACTGGGTCTTTGTTCTCATTCTCACTAGTAGGTCATGTTGATCAAAGAAAACTCCTATAAGCACTTAACTATCACTCAGTGATCATCACATATACAACAACCCTCTAAGCAAAGCTTGGTAGGAATTCCCTTGCTTCACCTCATGTTATCAAGGGGTTTTTATATTATATTATAAGTTGAGAGTGATTACAATCTAGTGTTACAATGTTCTGACTCAACAAAGGACTATGTGTACAAGTACAGAGTCATATAATTTATAATCTATATTGTTCTCTGCTCAATAAGGTGTTCTGGTAGTGGACATGTATGCATTTCTACTGTATGTGTGGACTGGTAAAGTACATGCATATAATAATTATCAGCTTTGGCTGACTAAGTCTACTGGATGTGTAATACCATTTATCATTTCTGACTTGATAGTATTATGAATCTGCATTCCTCATACTTCTCACTAAGCTGATTTGAATCACTGACAGTTAATGAGCTGCTTTGTTGGTGTCTCACAAGGTCTGTGAATCACTTCTACTGAAATGACATGTCAATCCCCTAGTTAGGTTGTCTCTCTTCTGACTCAGACTTCATCTACTGAGGTCATAGCTTATCTAGGTCTTTGGGTCCATGGTGGCAGCTAAGCATACTACTGAACAAGATAATCCTTAGTGTCACTTACATGAGAAAGGATCCTCACAAGGATGTGATTGATGGATATTCTTTAGTATTATAGTCCTGACTCCAGTAACAATACTGAATCAATGGTGTATGGATGCTTCTAGTAAGTATAGTTTTCCCAATCTAGGTGCCTAGACTATACTACTAGATGGATCCTCACAAGGTGCTAAGGTCACTTCTAGCATAGGTTGATAGTCTGTCATTCTAGCCATAAAACCAGATTGTATTACAATCCAGTTACTGCTTTCATGGCTGAAAACAGTTTCAGCCATAACAATGCCCACTCAATGCTTGGTGGTCTGTCAAAGAAAACCCTCTGTCTGTAAATCACATTGATGTTTGACAAGGTGCAAGGTTCTCAATCCTCAGAAATTGACTTAAAGCATTCTTGATTGACAGAAATTGACACTAGTTCTTGATTAACCAAAATTGATGACTCTCAGTCAAACACCCATCAGTCTATTTATTCAGCCTTGTTGTCTTCTTGGACTACTTCATTGGACAATACTTCATCTTTCTCTACCCCATCTATACTCAACCTAATACCCAAGGAACTTGTCTCACTCTTGAATACAACAAGACCAAGACTTTCCACTTCTCTAACTGTCCCTGGGTGGAACCTGACCCCAACATTGTTGTCAACCACCCTGTTGATGGGCAACTCATTTTTAAGTCTAAGTAATATCTCAGATATCTTGGCTTCTACTTTGACCAGGCACTCTCCTTCAAAGAACATGTCCACTACTACTCCACCAAAGTGCTTTCCACTGTCAAATGCATGCACTTACTCAGTAACTCCATCTGGGGCTTATCCTCCCTTCATAAATGCCTCTTATATCAGTCATGTGTGGTACCAATCACCATATATGGTTTCCAGTTATGGTTCAACTGCAATGGCCATTATAAAGGCCTCATCAAGCAACTTCAACAAATGCAACAGTCTGCAGCCCTTTGGATCACCAGAGCATTTCATACAACACCCACAGGTGGAGTTGAGGCCATCACTAGTCTCATTCCCATCCAACTTCATCTTTTCAAACTTGTCAAATGCTGTTCTCTTCAATTTCAAACTCTTCCTCCCTCTCACCCTCTCAAAATCCTCACACATGACATTGATCCCCTTGATGTGCACTGTAGAGGGTAGAAATAAAGGTAGTAGTTACAAAAATGACAAAATGCAGCTAAGTAGCTACTACTGTCCTCAGATGAGTTCTGAGGGACAATGAACAGAAAATAGAGGAGGTGGGGGTTATGTGAAAGTGAAATAGAGCTCAGTGAAGTGTTCTAAACAATCACAAGCTCAGAATAAAGGTCTCTATAAC
>JAEUWQ010000996.1:0-29316 GCA_018524765.1 Podaxis sp. AQ799166 | reverse complement strand
TTGCATTTAATGGATTCACTTAGTACATGCCCAAGTGTGGGGTATAGTAAAAAAGTGTAAACCCATTGGGTTTACTTAGAGTGTTTGACCTTATGTTCACACTGAAGTACTATAAGCCTGATTTATTGGGTGTACTAGGATGAGTGGTATAAGGTCAGCTGTCCTAACGACAGCTGATGATGAGATTATAAGGAATGTGTTGTTGATGGATTGAGTAATCCATCAAGGTTGAAGGCAAACAAGAAAAACAAATGATTAATTATCAATGAGCAACTTAAAATAATCTGGAACAATTGATGATATGACTGTAAGGGCCCAGTCCTTACAGATTCTAAGGTGATAATGTTTTATTCTATGGACATTATACTTCATGCTTATATTCTTTGTGGTGTCTTTTCCTTACTGCAGAACCTTGCAAAACCTTGCCACTTGTTTCAACAAGGGAGAATCAAGCCAGCATCCAGCTTAGAAGAATGATTGAAAAGAGCAACTTTGAAAAATGCAAACACTAATTGGAGTGAGTGCTAGAGGTGCCATTGCAAACTCATTTGTGGGTTTTCATAATGAAAGGAAAATGGTCAACACAATAGATTCTGTATGTGGTGTTAATATTAGAAATATCCAATGATCACCAAGTATGTGACAAGAGTAATAAGAGGTAATTCAAAAGAACTCACAAGAGGGAATGAAGAAGAGGTTGCATATAATCAAAGTGACTAAAATATTAACAAGCTAGAAAAGAGGACAAGTAGGTAAGGAACTAAAAATGAAGGAGGAATGTGGACCATGCAATATTCTGATAAGCTTCCAGGGGAAGATCTCGAAGAGATGTAAATGCAATAATAATGAGGACAAGACGTGCAATCACATATCCCAAACCACCAACTAGCAAGATGAAACCATAAAGTAACCCAGTAAATTCATTTTCCCTTACCCCAAAAAGACTTCTTGCACACAACAGCAGCCCTGGTTGGATGGTTACCACAAGTGCAGAGGCTTGCCACAGCACTTCTTCATAGTGTGATGGGAAGAATGGCATCCAAATTGGTACCAGGTGAATGCAGCCAAATGCCACAGCAATAATGCAGAAGGGAAGGTATGTTTGGCCATCTTCAAGCCCCACCACCGAAGAATAAAACATTGGTGAGACCCGGAAAGGTACATCTTCACCAAGTGGTTCAGCCATCATTGAGAGGAGGGGCTCAACAGGGCCAACAATGATTAATCCAATCCAATCCAAGAGGGCCATGTCTCTCCAGTTGTCAGGAAGAAGCGATACCTGGCAGAGTTTCGTAAACACCGATGAGAACACCTTGACAATCCGCTGTGTCCACCCCATCAGACATACAGCAAATTCTTTCGTGCCTCTTGCAACTTTTTCAAGAAACCGACATGCCCCTGCGTTGGAAGGCGAAGATGGCAGCAAAGCTATGCACTCCTCGTCTCGACTTTCCCCGCAACCTCCCGATGTCCTTGGAATGCTCTCTGAATTAAAGCCCGATCTACGCAGAGCGGCACCTCCACTTCCAAGTCGGTCCTCCATTTCATGACTCTTTATCGCGTCCATTTTCTCCCCAACCAAGGACCCGCACATCTTGCACGGAGGATCCTCTGGTGGCGAACAAACATGGATAGGAATGGCGACACACATGTTCTGAGGCTTGTTCCACCACAACGTGTATGTGATGATGTTCAGAAAAGCGAAGCCGAGCGTGAGGACTTCCAACTCGGTCACTGGCAGGCGCATTATCCACCGAGCGAGGCATTGGGAAATAAACCATGTTGTTTGAAGGACGACGAGGAGCTTGGTGAGAAAGTCTCCCTTGCTCTTGTCATTGATCTCCTTCTCCGAAATATCGAAACGTTTCGAGAGTTCGGAAACCTCCCTGATAACTCCGGAACGTGTCCCGTCCTTGTACAACACCAAGCCCTCCATTTCAAGGAGGAAGCCATGGGTGACAGTCCAAGGACCACCTGTCTTTTCCCCCCCGCGGAACCAATCCCAGAGAGACGCCGCCAGGGGCTCTGCTACGGAAAACATGAGGAAGGGAAGGCAGCTAGAATATGTCGGTAACTTACCCCCATCATGAAACTTCTTGTTATACTCCTTTACGTGCTTCGCCGCCCCGATGCGCTGCCTTAGCGCCCACATTGTGACAAATTCGGGCCCCAACGCGGCATAGACCATGATGGTCACCCTTTGCTTGAAAATCGTCCATCCTGAATCGCGTGAATCGGGGACATTTGGGTGGACCGCGACCCAGGTACAAGCAAAGATAGTTGCAAGACAGCTCCAAACGATATCCTGCATGGTACGGCAGCGTGCCACATTGATGCATTCCGGAAGCTCGCGACCGAAGATGGTGAGGGGAATGGGTTGACCGACGGTGTCGAGAGGTGGTGAAGTAGGAGCACTTGACGAGGCGTTGAACACTGCGAAGAGGAACAGGAGGATGAGCATGATGGACGTTAGGGGGGGGGGGGGGGAAGCCACAGCAAGCAGAATAACTAAGTGGCATCGTTGATGAATGTATGCACTTGGGGCATTCGTCGTCACGCCATCCCCATCCTCCGAATCTGAGATCTGACAGGTAGCACGCATGTGGCCAATATCGGGGTAGATCCAATCCATCCTGAAAACGTCAACTAGTTGGAGACGCAGAATCGTCAGAAGAGTTTGGACCCGAACAGGACCCGGTGTGATAGCAATCTATAAACGGGCGAAGATCAGTGGGTACTGGCATGGCAAGACCAGCACCGTGCCAAGTGGGTCATGTCCGGCGCAAGTCAAATATATTTTGTGAGCGTGAGAATACTGGAAAGTTCTCCCGTGGTCTGGCTGCCCCACGCGCCCCGGTCTGTCCAGTATCATCCTGGATCCATGCTTGTATTATTTACGAGAATGCAAAGAATGCAAGAGATGACCGAAATGAAGGGGAACAGGCAAAAAAACGCCGCGAAATCAGTGTTTGGGTATGGCGTGTACTTTGTACAAATATTGTCGCGCATCGCATCACGCTTCGCGTTTTCGCGGACACCTCAAATAACTGAGATACCCTACATGGTCGTAAATCCATTCAAAAATATAGATTTAAGTGACATCTAAGTACTGTGGACGTGTCTTAAGCAACCCATTTGGACTGTTGAGAAAGCTTTCGAGTGCTTTCAGCCAACATCACCTCCTCCTGATCGAAAACACGCTCCCACTCTTCTCTTCTTTTCAACGTCGCCTCCTAGCATCCCAATGTCATCCCTGGAAAATGAAATAAGGCCAAATTCTCTTTGATTTCCCCACAAGTACAAGCAAACTGAGGATCGAGAAGGGGACGTCCAACTTCAATCCGCCACCCATTCTCGAAGGCCCTCTGACACCTCTACCGTTCGGATCCAATACAGCCAGATGCCCGGTTATGATAGACCCGAGGTGGAAAGAATGCAACTTGACTGCAGTATCCCAAGTTGACACTTGTGCACAGCTGCAGCAACCCTCCATTGGATTGTTTCACTGTCGGCCACGGTGAGAGACGCGAAAGGCCTGTTAGAACTGCAAGACAAAGCTCACACAGAAAACTATATCACTCTGTCCGTCGGGTTCTACAACCTGACTTGGCTTAGTCGACTTTTATGAAAAAAGGCATGAAAAGCACATATTGGCACTTCTACCCATGAAGAACCCGAGCATGCTGGTACGACCTTTCGAATGCAGGCAACGGGAAGCGCAGAAGACGGGCGGGACGATGACACACAACAACGACCACAACACTCTCAGAAACATAAAGATACAATACGAGGAACATTGTTGTGCGTTCAATATTGAGCGAGGAAGACGAGATAATTGAATAGCAACGCACAGATAGAACTATTTATAACTTTCTTTGAACTTCCCAATTGCGCTTCTGTTTCTGATTTCAATAGCATTCACAGCAATCCCACTAAGACGTCCTTTGGCATGCCATCTCGTGTGGCCGTTGCTGGCGAGGGCCCTGCTCCGTCTCACGAGCTGATCACAAAGCACATTCCAACTTCGGCCCTCTCGTAGACTGCCTCTATCTGCCTCCCTTTTGCTGCTCGCCAACGCCTGCATTCGACGAAGGGAAGCCAGTGTCATCCTCCAAGGTAACGTATATGGATACCATTTTGAGACCCCCAAGACCTTCGAGTCGTCTGATAGTACTGCGGGTGGGGTTGGGGACGCCCTTGTCGGAGGAAAATGAGATGGAGGATGAGCTTTGGTCTCTTATACTCAGCCTCAGCCTCGTCCCTCGACCTTTCCTCCTTCTCCGCTGAAGAAAGTCTCACCTTAGCATATGTATATGTGGTAAATTCTGAGTTCCTTAGAAGACTTGAGAGGCTACCAATAACATCGTGGGTAACTGGAGAACGGTGAAGATGAGCATCATGACAAGGAGCTTAAAGGTACCACATGTCATGGGCATGAAGAGCGTAAATGCGTGGAAAGTGTACTTCTGATGCCTTATTTCGCCCCACGACCGGGTCCAAGATGTCATCGATGAGGCTTAGCGCAAAATCGGATCGAGCCAGGTCTTGCCTCATCGGACCTGGAGACTTGCTAAGATGTATTAAGCAGTTGACGAAGTTCGGCTCAAAGTCCTCTCATGGAAAGGCATCTACGACTGTAGAGGAGTCTGGCAAAGTTTGGCAGAGTCTGCCCTGTTCTCTCTCTTTGATGAAATATAGTTTTGGTTGGCATGGATGTAACCTCATCTAGGTTGACGTTGCCCTCGGTATTAAATGCCCTGGCTATCACTTCCATGACTCGGTCTTTGGCCTCGACTACTCATCACTCCGACTCCTGACTCGAGGTGGTCGTGAATGTGGACAAGTTCTACGGACAAGCTCTATGACATATTGTCTAACAATCCAAAGGTATCCTCGACGTGTTATTCAGAGGGAGAAGAGGCAAATGAACTTATCGACCAGGTGCGTACCGATTGCTTCGATACAGTTCCATACTGATTTGCTGTGAAGGAAATGCAAACCCAATGACGTTGCTTCTGTTGTTCGTTTCATCCTTGCCTCAGTTTGCCACGCCGATTAGCTGTGCTTATCGTCGGTTCTTTAAATTAACATAATATATCACCTGTTCTCAATATTCTCAATAACACGCTGGGACTCTCGAACCGGAATGATGAAGATCCAGCATTGAATATGGATCGAAATTAAATAAAAAGGTGTACTATAATATCCTATGCGGGCCCAGCTTCGATAGCCCTCGCCGTATAACGTTTGGGACTATGCCTCGTTGAAAATGGGAAAAACTTGCTCAAGGCGTTGTGTCTGTAGAATCGGGAACAAGGAAATATGTACCAAGAGAATTTCTCCTCGTTCTACGGGAACCTGATCTCGTTTTGCCACACTCGAGCTGAACGTTGTTCGGAACGGTGTCGATATTTGCACTGTCAGAAAAACCAGGCTGGGAGGGTGTCCCTCGTTCCCCAGGCTGCCGCGCTGTTCGTCGGGAACCTGGGAGTAGGCGAAGGAGCCAGGACCCACGTCTTTGACGTTTGGCGTGCAAGGTAGGGCTTTGTGTACCGGCCTCGCGTTCGGCTTTGCGGATATTGAGGGCTAGGCGGGACATCATTGTCACAGTGATTCTGCATCCTGATTAGAGGGACAATAAAAAGAGGGAAGGGGGTTGGCGTCCTTACAGTTGTTCTAGCCTGAAGAGGGACTGCTAAGCATCGGTCTAGCGTTTTAAGGAAAGTGGGCTTACTGTGCTGCTATATTCTGTGTTCCTTGTGGGGCGTTGAAGATCATGATCGTAAGCACTAGTGTCACCGAGAGTATGACACTGCGCAGGTGATTGAATCGGGGGCTGCCCTGCTTTGGTTAAATTGTACTCACCTGTAATATAAGAGACCATCTTCGAACAAGGCTTGGGTTATATCTGATTCCTCTCCACGTCGTAACAACGGTAAGGTCCCATACAGGGTAAGTCCAAAGACGATTGTGTCATACAAAAGAGGAATCCATGCGGACGACGAAGCCAGGACCCTACTGTATGATTTGCTCGTGTCAAAGACCATGCGGCATGCTGCTCAAGTACTCATGCATTGAATTGAAAGCGCTCCAATGTGGCACTAAGTCATGAACTTACCACGAACACCTGACAGAGGGTTATGTATGACAGCTGCAAGGGGTTAGCACTCTTAGCTTTGTGTTTTGAGAGGAAGACGCACGGCCTGCATGCGAAATGAGCCAAATATTGACGCCAGTCTGGACAATGAGGATTACGGAGAGGAGTGTCGTAATCCAAATTTGGTTTGGATAGATGGCACGGATTGCACGGATGCGAAGAAGCATCATGAGACCAACAACTTCGACTGCGAGTGCGACAGTACAGCCTTCATACTTTACGAATCTGGCACAGCTGAATGGGCGATTAACAGTTAGTTAGACCAGATTCAGCAACGGGACGCTCACGTCTACAAAGAGAGTAAATTAGGATGCCGTGAGGTTTGAAATGAGGAAGATGTACGTACCTCAGGAGCCCAGAATGGGGACAAATAGGCTGCTCAGTGGAGCTCAGACACTTGGATCTGAGGGGTTCTTCGGGGAAGGACTGCGTACCGTGTAGGTTGACAATGAACGCGAGAGGTGTGAAATAACGGTTCTGTACTGCACGTTAGTCAGTGGGAGGGAGAAGGGTCAAGGACTCACAAAGAGGAACAGATAAGTGACTAATGGACAAATTGATAGAATTAGGCCTTTCCACTTAGGAAACAGAGGAGCACTTACAGAGATCTTTTCGGTCTTTCCAGACATACTCTATTTCATCTGCAGCAGTGACTATATGATCCCAGATAAGGGCAGTGAAACTGGCGAAGCCTATATACTGTCTCCTGGGTTATTCTTGAGTCGGGGGAGATGATTGGCCAACGTACATTGGTTCTTAAACTGTGATATTTTCCGATCGGTAAACAGGAGATGTATGGCATTCAAAAGGACCTACGTCTGGAGAATGTCGTCAGAAACTGATGGAAAATTCGCCATTTGAACGTCGACAGGTTGGCAAGTGTGGATGGTGTGAAGGGGACTAAGGTGGGAGCGGAGAACGCAGTTATATGTAACAACAGAGGTTAATGGCGCTCATAGGGCATCAGGCAGGTTGGAAGCCCATGCTGTTCGGGCTGTGATATGGATTTGCTCAATCGTGTTGGAGTGGGTCGCTGAACAATCGATCTAAACACCACATATAAGATCCCCGATTTTGGCCACCTCGGGTTCCCAGGATCCAGTCATATTACACTGCCAGTCTGGCATGAGAGCAATTCGAGGTTAGGACCTGACGTTAATCGAGATTGGCAAAATTGACGTTTGAATGACCTGAGACCAATGCCAAATCGGCTCAGATTTTCTGCCGTCGCAGGGAGCCCGTCACAACCTTAATTGAAGTTAGATGAATATCAAACCACATTACATCTCTGAGAGCTCATGGCAGCTCAGAATTTTGAGAGCCTGTGTCGCAAGTTCAGCGCTTCCGGGTCAATACTAGTGTGTGATTTTCATACAGTTTGTCTGACATTCATGCTTCATCCTGTACATGTCCTAACTCCCCACATGAAGATCTCTATCGCGAGCGGCAAGTCACTCATTTGCTTGAATTTGACGTTCTATCTGAGTCTCGGCTGCCTTTTCAACTGCTTTGGCAGGTTTTGCCAAGCCAAGTAGTGGTGCCGAAGCTCAGCTCAGAACTTCGGTTCGAACCTGAACCCCCTGAACTGAATCTGGAAGTTCGGTTCAGTCCAGGTTCAAGTTCAAAGACCTCCTGGATGTTCAGTTCAGGGTCCAGGAGGTCCTTTATTATCTGAACACGTTCAAAAACCCCAAAATCATGCATTCAGAGAGCACAACCATGCACGAGTTTATGTGTGGTTTGTGTGGCAGTGTACTACTGCATATGGAAGCGTGGGACTTCCACATCAATTTTTGATCTTCCTTTTTGATGCCCAACTCTTGACTCCATACTTGTGTTTTCAGTCGAAAATGGCTGATAACAGCTGTGTGCTCAACCCAATGGGACTCTCAAAGATGCATCAGAGATTGAATGGCACTTTTCCCCTAGCACTGAAGAATGATCCACTCAGCCAACAGTCACCAACAATGACAAACCTCAAAAGACTGGGAACCTTTTTCCCAGTAATCAGTCATCCAGACTTGACAATCACCAACTAGCATGTCATGTTGTGAGTCAGCATTGTTGAGTGCTGACATGGAAGGTCAAAGGGGATGGAGATACCCTGCAGACCATTCATTTGTATTTTGGCCAAGATGAGTGTCTTACTAGCAGAGACTGTTTCCTATTCATTGATGGCTTTTGATGTTATCATAGATGCATTGGCTTTGACTGCATGAGGCACCAGATCTCACAGCCATAACAAAACTGCTCCAAATGTCAAAAAAAAGGGGCTTCTGGGGTAGCTGACTCAGTAGAGGCCCAGGAAATGTTGCAAGGTATGTGATGGTTGTATATCAGCAAAACATCTAAAAGATGTTATTGACTTAGAGACCTTAAGAAACTCTGACATCATTTTGTGCATATTAGGTACTTAGAAAATGTTGGCTCTTAGAATGCCAAGCAAATGAATTCATATACTGAAATTACCAGATAAAAAACATCCTTGTGAGATACTGCCTAACTGGGTAAAGCATGTTGGTAAGATGACTAGCATGTTACCATCACTTGTAGAACCATAATATATTAAGCCATCATTATCAATGTATGACCATCATAGACCCATTATTGTAAGTACCTTATTATCATTTTAAGTATCTTTTTGATGACCCTACCATTATTGAGGGGCTAGAATTAAATATTTTGAAGTGCAAGGGAGATGCCTTTGTGTATTGAGAAAGGACTCACAAGGATTTAGAACTGACCTCTCCCTGTTACAATTGTCTTCTTCTTTTGTACTATCATCACCATCCTTTATTGCTTTTCTCTGCAACTCCCCCATCTCATCTACAGTAGCAAGTAAAAGTATTGCATGCCAGTCACATGACTTTATCAGAGCCCTCTCCTTGTTGTGGATTACTACTTATATACCTCAAATAATTGCCATGAGGCTGTGAGACATGTAGGAAATATATGAAAGCATAATATAAATCATGTTTCAGTACTGAGAGACAACAGTTTCACAGTTATTACTGAGTTACATGTGCATCTCTTTTGATCATACTCTGAGTGAGGTATTGTTCAGGTTATAAGTCTCTGGAACTTCATCCATTTGACACAAAACTCTGTATACACAACCTCTCTATCATGGTCTACACATCCTCTACTAAAGTAGCTTACATTGCTCAGCTCAACACCCTCAGCTTTATTAATACCAATATTGCCCATAGAATGGGCCTCCATTGTACCACTATTAGCTGTCTCCTTGACCGTTTCAAGAAAACCCATGATCTCTATTTTGTAAACCCCAAGACAAGTCACCCAAAAAAGCTGGAGGCCCAAGATGTTTGTCTTGCAGCCAGGGAGCTTGCAAAAGCTAAAGCTGCAAATGTCACAGAGCTGCAGAAGAAGGCCCTACCTCAGGTCTCTTGCTACACAATTCTATGTAACCTCCAGAAGTATGGACTTGTTTGTTAGGTCTATAGGAGTTGTCTCTACATTTTTCTAGCCAATAAGGAGAAGCACAGGCTATGGGCCCTTGTCTATGCTGGTTGGACTGTCAAATCAATGGAAGCAAGTTATTTTTAGTAATGAATTAAAGTTTCTCCTTTTCAAGTCAGATAGCTGTCAATATTGCTGGATTAGGCCTGGACAGGCCCTAGATGATCACTACATAAGAAGACCATCAAACATGGGGGTAGAAAGGTGATGATATGGGGATGCATCACTGGAAGGGGTATGGAACAGCTTCATAGAGTTGAGGGAATTATGTGGGGGCTAGATTATGTCAAAATTCTTGACAAACAGCTATTTGGGACAATCAAGGACTGGAAATGAAATGCACAGGGAAGGAGGCTGTGATTTTCCAACAAGACAATGACTTGAAGTATCAATCAAGAGTTGCAGATGAGTGGTTCATTAAAAAGGAACTCAATGTTCTTCCATGGCCACCTTCTAGTTCCAATATGAATATCATAGAGTATGTCTGGGATTAGCTAGATGCCCTTATCTGTGCTCATGACCCCTCCCATGCAACACTGAGGAGATGTGGATTGCCTTTCAGGAGAAATGGGCCAACTTTCCCTAATGTGCTCTGGACACCTTTTTTGAGAGCACACCTCATTGTGTTGCTGTATTAATGAAGGCTCATGGTAGACATGCTAAGTACTGAAGACTATTTGTCATTTCCTTTCCTTGTTCTCTTGTTACCTGTATTGCATTATTTTCTAATAGTTATGATCATAAGTAATTCACATATATTTTCTTGTTCTTCATTCATTTACTTTTTCAAGTTACTTGTATTATAGCTATCTGATGTCAAATATATAGTATAAGTACATGATGTTCAAATGAAGTGCATTTCAATTAATTAAAGGTATATTCATGACAAGTAGAGAATGGAATGAGTGTCATATGACCAGTGTGCAATACTTTTACTCACTACTGTAGTTTGTTGTCTTGACTTGTGCCTTAGCCATTGGCTATGTCTTGTCTATTCCAAGTTGTACTATGCATCTCCAATGTAGGATCTATTAGTGTATCCATTGAGATTTTGAACAGCTCAATGGTATATTTTTCTGCATGGAATCCCAATTCTGTCCTTCTTATAGGGCTTTTGACATGATTCACATCAAAGATGAAAGAAATTCCTTTTTTGAGTGCATATAATTCACTCAATACTCCAGTGTTTATTCAGGTGGAGGTGCCCTGTTGAGCAACAGGAGTTGCTCGCTCTTCTCTTCTATTGGGGCCAGGACATGGAGGTTGTTTCCAGTTGCAGTATTAGGTCACATAGCTGGAGTTTCTACATTATGTCAACTATTGTTAATGGATTCTAATTTAAATAGTCTGGAGAAGGGTGTGGAGATCAGGTGCTGTCTGAGTACAAACACCCATCCATCACCCTCTCCCCACTAACCCCAATATTTCACCCCCATTTTGCCACTCTCTCCTTCACCCACTCAACACCCCAAGCATTTGACAACTCCATTCTCACCCTCATTCACCTTCACCAGCAAGTATTGATAACACTGGACCCACTAATTGAGATAGCTGGTGCAACCAACATAGCCAATGCACCTAGTGTGCATGCTGAACTCAATGGACACTTGAAACCCTTAGTATCATGGATAAGTTCCCTTTTCTTTCTCCTCTGTTTTCATTTATTTCAAATTTTATGCTCAATTTCTCTTGGCCTCAACATGATGTTAAGCAGAACAGGCATTCAACTGCCATGTTCATCTCCTCCACTCTGTTTTTCACCAATTCCCTCTCTTCTCTCTCTCTCTCTCACATTGTACATCATAAACTAGTTATATTACTCCTTTTGGTTCTCCTTAATCATAGGTACAGTCTCATATAAATATGGTCATGTATCTACAGAGGAGACCAGTGAATACCATCCCCTCTCTACAACCCCTACCAGCTGGGTCAAAGCCTCATTAGATGGGCACTGACACCTCACATCTTTTCTCTTGCTACAGAAGCCTACTCTCTTCATCTGGAGCCCACTATGAGGGGGGCTTCTTGACCCAGTTTTCCCATTTCTCTAGGCAGAAACCTTACTGAAGAGGTTTCTCTGTCTCTTCACAACCTTCTATGCTCATTAGACTTTCCATTCACTCTTGCTTCTGAATTCTTCTTGTGCTTGATGAGCACACAATCATCTTTGTCATTCTCTAGCCTAAAGCTATCACTCTTAGATCCCAATTCCAATCAATCCTTCCACTCTTTACTGTCCCCTCTACATCCCAAGCCACTACAGTGTTCCCAATCACATATGTTTACTCCAGGCCATCTGGCTCAGGCTCAGCACTGCTACCACCCATTCTTATCATCTGATGACACCAATAATCTATTCCAAACCCCCCTCATCCTGGGTTCATTCAAGCAACCTGGGGAACTCCAGCACCCCCCATTCCCCCCCAGTGTGTCATTGTCCAGCCATTCCAACAGACTATGCCTAGCCCTTATGATCAAAGTGCTCTAAAGTTCAATGGCCACCCACTTTCATTGAAATGCTTCTTTGATGAAATCAACATCTTTGGCAACTCATGTGGACTTACTCCTACAGAGAAGATTCAGCACACCTTATGGTACCTTGAATGGAAGGAATATGAGACCTGGAAGAGCTGCCCATCTGCCCAAGGACATAATTGGGACAATTTCAAACAAGAAAATTTCACACTCTACCCTAGAGCAGATGGAGATCAGAAATACACTTTGGTTGATCTTGAAATCCTCACTGACAGGCAAGCTCAAGATCCCATGTACTCTCACTACTAGTTCAGAGAGTATTACTGAAGCTTTGTTACCATCTCAGACTGACCCATGCTATACAGTGAAATCTCTAGGAGGGAATGTGACACCATTTTCTTCAGTGGTTTTGACACCACAATGTGGGAGAAGTTCACCTCTCATCTATGCTTGAAGAATCTGGACCACCCTTTGCATCAGCTATGGAACATAGAAGATGTAGCTGAAGCTGCTCAGTTTTTTCTTGTCATCAAACTCAGCTGTGAATGGACCAGGAACCTATCCCCTTCCCTCAAAATACTCACAAGCTCCTTATGAGTCCCCAGCACTCCCAGAGCCTCCCACAGCTCATGAGATGTTTGATATGCCCTCACTAGAGCAGTTTGTGACCTCAGATGCATTCCTGAGTAAACTGGTGAGCAAGCTCAGCCTCAGAAATTGCACAGCCAACTCTCATACACCACCCAACACTGCCCTCTGCTGACCTTGAATCAATGTATGCATTGCTTGTCTTGATCCCTTGCACTATCACCACTCCTGCCCCATTATGGCTGAGTATGTCCAGCATGGACTCTGTAAAAGGGATGAGTCAGGTTGTATTGTCCTACCTGATAGTACACTTGTGACCAGTCATTTGGCACCTGGGAGGAGCATCAAGGAGCAACTTGATAACTTCTACAAAATGAAGCCAGCACTTACTGTTTCCACCAACATCATCAAAGTGACCCCTGCCCCTCCAGCCTACTAATACCAATACTGTATTCCTGAGCCAGCACCAGACTCTCAGGGAGCATTCCTTGGTGAGGTCACAGCCCAGGACCTCAAAGAACTCCATCTACTTGATATTGTGGCAGTCTCTTTATTAAAGCATGCTGAGGAACTTCATAAATGTGTCAGAAATGCCACAAAAGCAAAATCTGGCTCAGGTTTCAACAACAGGACTGGCAATAAGGCTGCAGATGTCATACCTTCCTCATCACCTTCCAATAGCTCCCCAGTCTCACAGACATCATCCCCACCATCTGACCCTCATGTAGGTACCTCAAGTGCCCTACATGCACAAACAGCATAGTTCTGTTATACTACACCCATTGAGGACCCCACTCTAGTCCAGAAAGTCATCAAGAAGGGACTTGAGAGTACAGTCACACTTATCCAGAGGGAGCTTTATGCTATTTTGCCTGATGTTTGCTGCTTCATCAAGGACCAAGTCACTACAAAATAGGTCCCAGTCAACAGCATGGCTGTCTCTGCCTTTGAAGTCAATGAACCTATGGAGGCACTCCTTAACCATTCCATCCTTCTTACCAATATTGTTGTTGCCAATCCAGTAGAGGACCTTCACACAATCCAACTTAGAATTGAGGGCACTGTCAATGTGGATGCTATCCTTGATGAAGGATCACAGATCATTGGAATATGGCACAATCTATGGGAAAAACTTGGTGTGCCCATGTGATCTGATCAGGTCATGGTCATGGAGTCAGCAAATGCATCTCATGAAGCAACTATTGGGCTCTTACTGAATCTTTGGGTCTCTGTTGGAAACTGCAATTTTTACCTCCAGGTACAGGTCATTGAGAATGCTTCATATGAAATGCTTCTGGGTTGTCCCTTCCTGACACTCACCCAAGCCAGTACTCACCACTTCTCAAATGGTGATTCACATATTACCCTTGTTAACCCAAATACCCAGGCTGCCATCACTATCTCTACTAAGCCATATATTTGTCTTTCCTCTTGCCCAGCTGTATTGGGTTTTTGAGAGTCAAGGAAATGAGTATCAGCAACCACATCAATCAGAAAGTGCCAAATCAAACAAGTCATTCACCATATCAGTCTCCCCCCTTTCCTGCTATATGATTTCACCCCTCACATTTACCAGCTCCTGCTTCAGCACACTCACATATCTGAGAGAAATATATGAGATATCACTATCAGCCCTGGAAGAAATATCAGAATCAGTCACATTATTTGCATACAAGAAAGTAGCCAATTGAATCAAGCCTATTGCAACCACACTTCCATAGAATTTTAGAATTGTTCATCATATCCCATCCAATCCCCTCAAGATGCTCCCTCCACTTCCTCCACACCCTCCTGACTTCACCCCTGGCATTCACTATACAGAAGAACACAAAAATGCTATGAACATCAACAGAGATGGGTTTCTATGGCCAGAAGAGGAAAAGCTGGTGCATTACCTTATTAAAGCACAGGAGCTAGGGTTTGCCTGGAACAAAGAGGAAAAAGGGAAGTTCTCATCAGATTACTTCAATCCTGTTGTTATCCCCACTATAGAGCACATACCATGGAGCCCCAAGAGTATCCCCATCCCACCTGGCATATTTAATTGCATTGTTGAAATCATCAAGTCCAAAATAGCTGCTAGAGTCTATGAGCCATCAAATTCATCCTATTGCTCACATTGGTTTTATGTGCTGAAGAAGGACAGAAAGTCATTGTGGATCATACATAATTTGCAGCCATTAAACATAGTTGTTATCAAAGATAGTGGGGTACCATGTTGTGGAGTAATATGCAGAGTCATTTGGAGGCTGAGGGTGCTACAGAGTATTCAACCTATTTTTTGGCTTCAATCAGTGTGTGCTAGCCCCTGAGTCTTGTGACCTCACTACCTTCCAAATGCCCCTCAGGACATATTGTCTCACATCCATTTCCATAGAATACACTAATTCAATGCAGATTCTGCACAGTGACCTCACTTTCCTCCTCCAAGACAAAATTCCCCACACTGCTGTTCTGTTTGTTGACAATGTCCCAGTCAAAGGACCCCCCACTCACTATGAACTCAAGGATAGCCACTTTGAGACAATTCCTGAAAATCCCAGCATTTGCTGTTTCATCTGGGAGCATCTCCAGAACATCAATTGGGTCATACAGTGCATCAAGCATGCAGGCAGCACATTCTCAGCACTCAAGTTGCATATCTATGTCCCATTGGTAGTCATTGTTGGGCACCTATGCTCCTACAAAGGATAGCTACCAGATATGTCCTGGGTTCAGAAGATCATGGACCAGCTGCCTTGCAAATCACTTACCAAAGTCTGTGGATTCCTTGGGACAGTTGAGACTATTTGTATATTTATCAAGGATTTCACAAAAATCACCCACCTACTTGTAAACCTGACAAAGAAGAATGTGGAGTTTGTGTTTGGAGAGGAAGAGCAGTCAGCAATGGATTGGTTGAAGGAATTGGCAAGGAACTCACCAGCAATCCAGGCAATTGACTATTCCAGTGGTTATGAGGTTATTCTGGCAGTTGACACATCCAGCATTACTGTTGGTTATATACTGTTGCAAATCAGCAGCAATGTGAAACACTACCCCTCAAGGTTCAGATCACTCACATTGTTGGAAAGGGAAGGGAGGTACTCACAGGTGAAACTGGAGTTGTTTGGGTTGTTCCAAGTATTGAAAGACTGTAGGATATGTATTATTGGAGTGAAGAATCTAGTGGTGGAGGTTGACATGAAATATATCCAAGGCATGATTAATAACCCAGACATCCAGCCTAATGCAACAATTAACCAATAGATATCTGCTATTCTCCTGTTCAAATTTTGACTTTTCCATGTTCCTAGGCATGCACATGGACCAGATGGGCTCTCTTGCCATTCCCACTCACCTAATGACCCAGCTGAAGAGGATGACTATGAGGAATGGATCAACACTGCAAATGCATTCATCTTCCCAGTGAGCAGCCCACATGGGTATTGAGATAATCTACCCCAATGGCTGGAATTGGCAAACACAGTTGGAATGGAGGTCCTCAACATGCTGCCATCATTTCTCAGCCTTCTCTACCCATTGCACCAGCAACAACAGATTACCAGTTGAGTCCTCAAGAAACCAAGCACAGGTGATCCCCACATATCAGCTTCATTCCCTCATCCTTCCCACTCATTCTTGGTCAGCTCTATTGCAAACACAGGAGAGCCCCATGTACCAGGCATGCTGATTCCCCAGTCAGAGAAAGCATGAGCATGTAATGAAGAATTGAAGACTATTGAGGCATTCTTGAAGGATCCTAGGAAGCTGAATGGGATGGAGGAGGAAGGTCTCCAGAAGTTAGTTGGGAGGGTGGCTGGGTTCTTTTGGAAGGGTGGTCAGTTGTGGAAGAAGGATCCTCAGATGAAGCATAAGTTGGTGGTAAATGAGAAAAAGCAGTTGGAGTTACTCAAGCAGGCACACAATGAGTTAGGGCACAAAGGGGTATTCACAATGTGGACTTGCCTCCTTGAGCAATTTTGGTGGCTGTACCTTGATGAGGATGTGTGCTAGTTTATCAAGACTTGTTATGAATGCCAGGTGTGATCAACTCAACATGTTTACATACCTCCAGCAGTTCCTGTTCCCCTCTCTCTCTTTTGCAAGGTGTATATTGACACTATGTTTATGCCCAAGTCAAATGAGTATTGATACATCATTCATGCATGGTGCTCACTCTCATCATACCTGGAATGGCAGATATTGAGGCAGGAGGACAGGAAGTCTCTGGGATCATTTATTTTCAAAGATATCCTATGCTAATAGGGGGCAATTAAGGAGATCATAATGGATAATGGGCCTGCATTTGTTCAAGCTGCTGAGTACCCCTCACAAAAATATCAGATTGACCATATCAGGATCTCACCTTATAACTCATGAGCAAATGGTCCTGTAGAGTGACAACATTTTGATGTTAGAGAAGCATTGGTGAAAATAGTAAAAGGCAATGAGTCAAAGTGGACAGTTGTGACCCCTTCTGTCTTCTGGGCTGAGTGCATTTCCATCCAGAAGTCCACCAGATACTCACCATATTATCTTGCACACAGAATCAAGCCACTATTCCCTTTTGATCTCATGGAGGCAGCCTATCTTGCCCCACCACTCATCAAACCCATTCCTACTGCCAATCTCATCACCTATTGTGCCATCCAACTCCAGAAACAGCCACAAGATCTCACAGAAGCTAAGCACCAGCTTCTCAAAGCAAGATTCAACTCTGTTCACCATTTTGAGGAGACACACAAGAACCTCATCTGCAACTTCAATTTTGATTCTAGCTTGCTCATCCTTGTCTGAAATTCATGTACTGACAGAGATGTCAGGGGAAAAACAAAACTGCAGCATTTTGGGCCCATGGTGGTGATAAGGGCTACAGGAGGATTGTATGTACTGGCAGAGATGGATGGATCAATTTCCAAGCTGCAGTTTGGTGCTTCTTGTCTCATGCCATATTACCCATGGGACCTTTGGGCAATTCCTCTCACAAAACTTACAGATGGAAACATTGACAAGCTCATCAATGAAATCTATGATGAAGGCAAGTTCCCTGCACAATGGCAGGACATTCCCATACTTGATGTTCCCATTGGTGACTGTTCTGACTCCTGACTGGGAAGTCAGTACAAGAAGTACCCCATGGATGTGGAGATTGGGTGCTGTCTGAGCACAAATGCCCATCTATCACCCTCCCCCCACTAACCCCAACATTTCACCTCCATTTCACCACTCTCCCCTTCACCCACTTGACACCCTGAGTATTCAATGACTCCATTCCCAACCTCATTCACTAAAACCAGCAAGTATTGATGACCCTGGACCCACTAATTGAGATAGCTGGTACAACCAACATAACCAATGCACCTGGGTGTGTATGCCAAACTCAATGGACACCCAAAACCCTTAACATCATGGATAAGTTCCCTTTTCTTTCTCCTCCATTTTTGTTTATTTCAAATTTCATGCTCAATTTCTCTTGGCCTCAACATCACATTCAGCAGAACAGGCATTCAACTGCCATGTTCATCTCCCCCACTCTGTTTTCCACCAATCCCCTCTCTTCTCTATCTCTCTCTCTTGTTGTACATCATAAACTAGTTATATTACTCCTTTCAGTTCTCCTTAATTGTAGGTACAGTCTCATATAAATACAGTCATGTATCTACAGAGGAGACCAGTGAATACCATCCCCTCTCTACAACTGCTATCAGCCAAATCAAAACCTCATCAAACAAACACTAATACCTCACATCTTTTCTCTTGCCACAGAAGCCTACTCTCTTCAAGGGATAATTTCCCTTTCCTCCACTATTCTCAATGCAGCTACTGTTGCTAGGGGGTAAGTCTGAGTGTTATCATGTCAAAGCTTATTGGGTGTCATCATTTCAGTTGCCACATGTACACAGTGTCTAGGTGCTATGGGGCATTTGCTCATGTGTTAGTCCACTTCAGTGAACTAAAAAATTGTAAAGCATCAGGCTTTACAGTTAAGAGACCTCACACTCATACTAAAAAGTTCAAACCCATATGTTGGGAGACTACATGGCACAAGCAAAGGTCAGTCATCTCAGATGACCAAAGTGCCCTAAATACATGATTGGTACAAATAACTGATGGGGTGATGGGCAAATAGTAGAGAGAAGGAAATATAATAAAATTTAAATTATGGGTTATTTTATTTTTGGATTAAGTGCAAGAGTACACCCTTACACATTCCCATCTGCCTCTGTTTCCTGCTCAACATCATCAATGGAGCTAGTTCCAGGAGTAGTGTTAGGATGTTGTGTGATGGGTATGTTATGTGAAATAGGCAATACCTTTGACTCATCAATGAAGGCCATGAGGGTGTAGATGAGCTCTTTGGTATCATCTTCAGATTTTACTGCATTTGCCATGGTTCTGTGCTGAAATCCCTCTTGTCTAGTGCCTGATGCTGATCCTCTGATGCCTCTTCTCTTTCCAAAGCCAGGAGGAAACTAGCCCTCTTTTCCTCTACCAGGCCAGTGGCACATCTCAATGGTGTGGCCATGACAGTTGCAGTTAGAGTTGGTGCAGACAAGCTGATTTTAGGCCCTTTAGTTTGTAGGCATCACCTGGAGTGTGGTCACAGCATGATTTGGGTTTATGACTTGATCTCTGCTGACCTGAAGCCAGTGGACATTCAACTGTAATATTGTCTCAACAGAAGATTGGGTTCAATACAGGGATGCAACAACTGGATCCCATAAGGAGTTCAGGATGATGGTCTTAAAGGACTGATTGGTTATGTTTGCTCCTGGGGCATTTGTGTATACCCACTTGGTGTACATTAGCAATATGTGATTTGTGAAGTCATCTGAGTTGGAATAGCACATGTTACAAAGTTCTTGCCCAGCATTGAGTAGTGTGATGTCAGATGCAACCTGATATTAGTCTAGGTAGGACTTCCAAGTGTCAGTGGCTGTCCCTCCTATGTTGATGCATAGGCCAATTGGGTTCTTTGTGTTGTAGATAAGCAACCCCTTCATCCAGATATTTCAGATCTTCCACTCAGCAGCTGATGGAAGTGGACTGTCCCATGAGGTTTCACAAGGAGGTAGAGGAACTTGGTCTGGGCTTTGTTGTGTAGTGGTAGTGGTAGGAGGGGCTGTCATAGTGGTTGTTGCAGTGGAGCCTGGTTGTAGAATGCTGCTGTCAAGGTATCCAGAGACTATTTGTACTTTGGCAGCAACATGGATAAGTCTGCTCCATGCCACCCAATTTGTACTATCAAATTTGTCACTATCAGCAAAGATCAGTGGTGCACTTCCTCCAGCAGAACTCATGTTTTGTGATATATGAAAAATTTGACAGTGTGATTTTGTGTGGATGTGGTTTGATCAGGGAAAGTAATTCAGAGCTCAGGGCCCATAACCTATCAAGCTTTAAGTAACTACAAGCAGTAATAAGTACTGAACTAGAGTGCTATAGTAAGATCAACTCACCTCAGTCATAGTGACAATTGACTGAGGTGTTACAATATTACTCTCTTATTCTACACCAACACCTACATCTTTACAGCTGGCCACTTCACCAATGTGTACCCCAGAGTTATAGATGTATACCTCATTGTTGGTTAAGAAACCAAGATGTTCATCAAATACTTCACCCTGCAGCTTTTTTTCTGAGGAGAACAGAATTGCTGCTATGACAACATTAGGCAGTGGAGAGTAAACCAGTTACTTGCAAAATAGAGGAATATGAAAGTATGGGACTTTAGCAAGATTTTGATGACAGAGTAAATAGTCAGGAGTTATGTGGTCAATAAATGAATTGAGGATGTCTTGAGCCACTGTGGTTGATTAGATGAGGAATTGAATTCCAGTGAAGTAAGTATGCTAATTACATGTAGTTTATATATGATGTGTACTGGGTATAGGGTAAGAGATAGAACACCAGGTTCTAGGGCATAAAGTGCATGCATACAATGTTGTACATAGAGCATATGGTCAACTGGAGAAATAACATGACTCTACCTCAAGGTGAAGGAGTCATTAGAAGCAAGAAACATTTCTACAATGTGTCAATATTACAAAGATAATGACTGAAGGAGTAATAGAACTTTAACTACAAGTCATAAGATTAAACAATTCTAGTGAATATACCTCAAAGGTACAGGGTGTTCCAAAAAATTATACAGCTCATGTATAGCAGAGTATAAACACGGGGATAATGCACTATCAAGTCTAAGACTTGGATGCAGGGTTTTCCTCAACATTCACTACCCCTTCCATTGCAGGCCATATTGTTAAGAACTTACCTTCCACTTACTCAACATTATTTCCTTGCTTTACCAACCAAATCTCTGAAGAACATATCCAATATCAAACATCATATATGGGACTTTTGGATGTCTAGCTTTTCCCCTTCAAATCTAAATGTTTATGCCTGTCTTCAGCATCTTCACTATCTCTGTCACACAGAACTTGTCCAAGAAATGATCACTCACAACTGAGATTCCATCATGCAGCATGCCAAGCCATGTCAACTATTCATGTGTGCTGCCAACCTGAACAAACGTGCAGTGACTAGCCACGTTGAATATGAACTGATACCTGAATATCCCATATTCAACATAACCCCATAACCCCCTCCCTCTTATGCATCATCTAAGTCTTTGGTGAAGCCTTCATCAAAGCCAACGCACCCCAATTAGCATGTGCAATCCAACACGCCATCCACACAATACTCATGGTTTTCACACTCACCAAGGACAGACTTGACAAAGTGAAATTCACATTGATTGTGTTTCATTGCATTGAGTTTTTGTGGGAAACTATACCAGGTGGTCAAGTTTGACATGTTGGAGGGCTGGGTTAGCTTTCACCAATCATTGCATTGGCTTCTGGGGGTGTGTTGAAATATATGCAGTTGTTGAACAAGGAAGCATTGAATGCAGTTGGATATGAGGATTTGAGGAGCATATTTTTCAAACAAGCAAGTGAGCAGGTAATTTCGATGATTGTTGACTTCCCATTACGGGGTGAACTGTCGTGTGCCAGTACACCGCTTATGCTGAACGTACATCGCAGTGCTCGCAAACCAGGACAGGTTTCTGGGTTCTTTGCAATCCATGGCCAACTACTGCACTACCGTGACTGCATGCTCCGTGAACTCTGTTATGACCAAGATCCCTACATCCTCCAAAATTCTTTGGTCTTGATCAACCCCAAAACTATCTTTGTTACCATCCTCGATCGCTTCGGCCTTCTCGATTGCTTCTTCGCATCACCACTCATTGCATCTTTGAACCACAACAGCTCTCCAGCATGATTGATTAGGTGTTGCACGTCTCAATCATGAGTGAAGACGCGAGTCCTCAAAGAATGTCCGCTGAGAATGCTGTACGGAGGGAGATGATATACATCCTAGCAATGGGCCCACCTACATTTTCAGATTTAGTGAAGCGTCGTGGAACGGTTGATGGACGATGTATGTTTCGAACATATGCTCGCGCAGGTGGCCAATTTCAAGCCGCCGGAAATCTCAACCGAGTGGGGCTCCACGAGCTCAAAGACGAGGTATACGATGAAGTCAAACCTTTCTTTAACTATTACACACGTAACAAGAGGGAAGAGGTCAGGAACTTGTTGAATACGCGGTTCAGGAAGAAAAAGGGTGTTCAGAATCCCGTGATCGTGCCGAAGAAGTTTGGTGTCAAGGAGGGTAAGGGCGTGTTTGACGGATTGACGAGGACTTTTGAGAAGGAGGTGTTGGCGCAAATTATGTTTCATTCGCTGAAGAATGTGTTGAAGGCGACGGAAATGAGGCGTGCGACGCCGCCTTTGGCGAAGGCGATTTTTGATCAGGCACTACATCTTATCATACTTGGGATTGTGGCATGTGCGGGAAGGTTTGCGGAGTTGGCTGCGAGTAAGGCCTTTGGTAATGGGAACGGTAACGATATGCAGGGACCCGGAAGGACGTTGTTAGCCGTGATTTACACCTGAAACATCACGACAAGTACAAGCCCTACCGCTCACGGGTCGCATGAATCCTCGATGAGATAGAAAAACACTCGGTGAGGTAAGAAACGCAGTGTTGTTCCCGATCGCACAAGCGCGTCACAAATTAGTGCAGAAGAAGCGCCGCAAAGGCGCGCCAGGAGGAGGCCATCATGCAGCAGATGATAGCCCAACAAGAAAGCTTCGCCCCCAACCTCGATGATATTGGAGGTGAAGAGGATGGGGTTATGAAGAGGCAGTCGAGAGCGAAAAAATGAGTTTCGGGACTTGTACTGTCTGCCAGAGAGACCTCAACTCCAGTCGAGGGTTCGGCGCGTTAAGCCTGATTCGGCCTAGTAGGCTGTTACGCAAGCGGCCAGATATTCTGAGTTCGTATCTCAATGAAGTCTTGCAGATGTGTAGCTCGCTGGGCGGAGCGCCACCCACTTCCCCTGTCAAATTTCCCTCGACGCAAAAGGAGATCCTGGATGTCTCGAAACTGAACTCCGCGCCTAATTTTGAAGGGCTCCCCTCATACACTAAATTCGGGTTGCACGGATCAGTGTACACGCACATGATGCATCTGGAGTGTTTTCAGATATACAGTACCTCCATTCGCCAGCAGCATCGCGCACAAGCCACAAGGAACCACCCGTGGAACATTCCAAGGGAAAGAGTATATCTGTCCCCTGTGCAAGAGTTTGGGAAATGTGATTTTGCCGGTGACGAATACGTCCTCCTGCACAACGCCCAATACGGTGTCATTTGCAGATTGGAAAACCGGACCCTTCGATGGATGCATTGCATTTCAAGAATAGACTAGCGAGTTCGTGTTTTGGGATGTGCAGGATCAAGGGTGTATGCTTGTGTTAAGGAATTCAAATAGCTGGGGCGACGCGGACACGGCAAAGATGCTTGATATGCTTGTGAGCGTGTGCATGTCGTTTTCGCAGCAGACACGGCGCTTGCGTGATAGACCCGAACCAGAGGGGGGTGACCGAGGCGCGGGTATCTGCCTACTAGAAGAGTTGATTGGATATACGATTGCTGGGATCAAGGTTGCGCAGGGGGGTGTGAACGTTGACGATGGCGGGCTTGTGGCGGATGACCACAGGCTCAAATGCGGATGATCAAGATTTGTTGGCTTGTGTGTCGAGACTTGTAGCGACGTAAGGTTAAAGGACACCCGGACAAAGACCGGGATGCGATTTGACAGGCTATCATCAAGCGCCTCCTACCAGAATGGAGCCGGATCACTTCGACATCGTTTTCCTATCCGCTGCTACTCGGGGATCTAGTTACGATTCTGGCGGAAGCCGCTGCGGTGGCGCCGGAGATGATCAAACATATCTTCATTCTCACCTACTATGCATGCCTAGTTCGGACAGTTATCGGCCTCATCTATATTCTCACCAAGACACGGAGTTTCAACACGCCCTATGTTGCGAATAGGGCGCATGAAGACATCTTCGGCGATGTCCGCATGTTCTTCATGTCTCTTGTCCGGCACTCGCCAATACTCGAGCACACAGCCATGCTGGCGTTTGAAACGTTCGGTGAAGCACGTATTGAGAAGCTTCTTCGCCAATTCATTCTCCCTTCTTGCGCAGAGCTGCAACACTCTGTCGATCTATCCTCTCGTCATCCTTCCCCACTCCAACACTCCATGGCACTTCCCAAGTCAACGAGTACACACGGCTCGTCGACATGCTCGGCATGCCACTGCTTGCAGTCCTTCCACATCAAGATACAACGCAAAACGCGCTATCGGGCTGGTGTGCACACTCCGGCCATTCACAAGCTGCGTCGCAGCTGAACTGCGGCGCGGTATTGAGGTACCCCAGTGTCTATCGCATGGCACGCCTGCCGCTTGTCTGTTCGGTCAGCAAGACGAAGCATTGACGTGTCAGCGGTGTAACACTGTGTTGATGGATGCTGCAGTTTGCCTCATTTGTGGCGCAACGTGTAGTTTCCGATGTTAATGTTGCACAGACATTGATTATAACGAACGTGGGATGTAATACGCGCACGCGAGAGTAGGTCTTGAAAGTATTATATTGTTCCTGCATCGCAAGCTGACATTGGCTGTTCCGTAGGTATGGTGGAATGATTGGTGTTTACTTCCTTGTCAGGCGTTCCTCGCTTCTGTTCCTTAACGCCAGTAATGGAACGTTCGCACTGGCACCATACATGGATGCAAAAGGCGAAGTGGATATATCTATGAGGTATGTAAACACTTGACAAATAGACGCCTACCTTCCAACAGGTTTCGTTAATTAGACGCGACCGCCGCCAATTCTTTCATTCCGCGAGATGGGAAGACTTGCACAAGACTTGGTCAACCACGGTATCCCGAAAATTGTTGCGAGAAAGCTCGAGGCCATCATTGACCTCGGAGGCTGGAAGACATTCTAAATCCTTCAGCCCCAAATCATGACGACGCATGCACCAGAATAAAATATATTACATTAAATGAACGAACCATATTTTCGTCTTCGCCCGGTACATCCTAATCCGTTTCTCCGCTGTGATGCTCTTCTCATTTGTTTTACGCCTGAGAACACCTTTGCCTGCTTTCCGAATCTTTGAGTTGTTACCTGATTAGAAACATGTATCCACTTGTACGATTGGAATTCGTCAAGCTACTTCGTTTGTTGTACAGTCTGTCACCGCGTAATGTGCAATAGACATCATATATCAAAGTTTCGAAGCCTCAGGTCGTTCATCTCCAGGTGGAACTTCTAAACGTGCGAGGGTTCTTTCACGACCCAGCACTCGGATAATTTCGGCCACACTAGGTCCGTCCTATAACGAGCAATCGTGAGTCCTGGTCGCTAAAAAAAAAGGCCGGACAAACTAACCTTCATTCCAGTAAGAGCATGCCTGAGGGTTTTCATGAAGACCTTGGGCGAGTACCCCAAACCATCCTGCTCGCTGTGCAACAAACCCAGGAAATCAAAGTCTCTCCACGGATCAGGAACCTGAGACAGCTTTTCCCGGACATCGGTTATGACTCGTTCTGCGGAAATAAATCAAGCTTGCATTGTGCATCAAAGCACCAACGCCTTACCCAGTTGAGGGGCCGAGATCCTCTTCAGCATGCCTCGGGCCTCCTCGGTCTTCAGATCTGGTTCGACAAAGAGCCAGGGGGCATGAATAGGAATGTCATAAACGTTCGTAAGTCGACCCTGTGGTATACACGGATGAGTCGAGAAAATCACCTCACTGTAAGGCAATTACCTCAAGGAGCAAAATGGCATCTTTAATATGGTCAACACTCGTGTATTGACTAAAAGCCGGTCAGTCTACGTGAAAACAAAGGATAGGAAGACGAAATATACCTTGTAGGGAATCGCTCTTTAATCTCCTCATGCACCTTTTCAGCGAGACCTTCAAGACCTTCTGGGCTCGACCAGGTGCGCATCAAGTGACGCTTGTTGATGTACTCTAATTTGGCCGGATCCAGGCTTGAACTTCGATGTGTCATAGCGGAAAGGTCGAACTATTGGGGTCTCGGGCTTCACATCCTTGTCTAAAGATAATAGACACCCCGGAACTTACTTCATTAATGAGTTCTTCGAGTGACATTACAGCCGTGCTGTCTGGAGCGTCGTGATGACCGAAGGATACAGGCTTTTCTTCTCGTTCAGGATGCCGTGCACCCCATCCAGCCAGGGCTAGCCAATTAAGAATTGCGTTAGGTTCCCAACCTCGACGCTGAAAATGACACGATTAGTTCATTGTATGTCTCAGTCTCCGAGTACGTACAATATAGTCAATGACTTGTACGTCTCCATTGCGTTTCGACATCTTCGAACCGTCAGGGTTGACCAATAGAGGGATATGTGCGAATTTTGGGGGTTTAAGTTTGAGCGAGGCATAGAGGTCGAGGTGAAGGGGTAATGAGGGAAGCCATTCCTGTCGGTTCGTCAGGTTTTGGCGAGATCAAGTTCATTCAGCTTCGCACAGACCTCTCCGCGCAACACATGCGTAATACCCATTTCGTGATCATCCACCACAGAAGCAAGGTGATAGGTTGGGAATAGATCGGTCTTGAGGAGAACAGGGTCGGTTTGCAGCGACGCATGAGCATCTCTCAGCTGTCCAAAGACCAGATCGGTCGCCGGTGGTCTCACTGGCAGATTGCTGTCCTATAATAGACTTTAGCTCATGAATGACCTCATCTCTAACCAAAATAAAGACATACGTTCAACCGAATGATAGATTTCTCTCCAGCTTTTACACGACGAACCACCTCTTCGTCCGTAAGATGAAGGCATGACTTGTCGTACGTTGCATTTGAGCCGGTACGTGCAAGCTTCTCCCTTGTTTCCGCAAGTCGGTCTGGAGTACAGAAGCACCGATACGCATGTCCCGACTGTTCAGGGGTCAGAAAAGGCTAAGCACCCTGAAATTAGAGGCAAACCTCAAGAAGCCTTTGCGCATAAGAGCGATAGAGATCTAGCCTTTCTGACTGATATGCTTAGTGACTATATGCAATCCACCCTCGGTGGAAAGCCCACCTGGAAATATGGTGCCTGAGGACCATCCCTGCCAGGACCTGCAACCAAAATTAGAGCTATATCAACGGCGTATTACCTTCCTTACCATAGTCATACTCGAGGCCTGCCCATTCCAGCGCATATCTGATTCCTTCAACTGAACCCGGCACAGTTCTTGTCTATGAGGTCATTAGTACCATGTGGCACAGAGCGGCAGAAACCACTCACAGCATCAGTGTCCTCTATCCTGAGAAGCCATTTTCCTCCGTGTTTCCGCGTAAACAGGTGGTTGTATAATGCCATGCGGAGTCCTCCGAGATGCAGAGGCCCAGTGGGTGACGGTGCAAATCTGAGCAGGACCATAGCGCTCGCTGTCGTGATGGATGTGAGGTGCAACGACTATAGCGTCGCGTTACTAAGCAACTTATGTCGCTGTCCAGTTATAAAGGGAGTCTAAGGTGCGGAATGCAATACAAACCTAGAAAACGTCGAGGAAGTCGAGGACAACGGCGAGGACGTTGAAGAGTCCAGACAACTCGAGACAAACCATCCGACGCACGTGACTTGACGCGAGCCTGAAGCCCTCGCATCGAAGCCCAGAGGACGGCAGGGCGGCCACTAGTCAGTTAATCTGTAATGCCGGCCACGTTGACGCATTTAACACGTTTATAGTTTTTTTCGCTCCCATACACCACCTACACCCCCGTACACCATCTACTGCAGCAAGTCCCGTTACAGACCGCACCGACAGGAGCGAACTAACTAGGTGTTTCCTTTCTTAGGACACATCCTTAGGGTCCCCATTCAATCGTTCATAATTACCGGAAGCGATGACGCCCTTCACACTATTATACGCCACTGCCTGGCTCTCCATTATAGCATCCCACGCCGCCAGTGCGGCCAGTGCAGACGAATGGAAGTCTAGGTCGATCTATCAGGTTCTTGGAACCATTATGTGTCTATTTGAAGCCAAAATGCTGATACAAAATCAGGTTGTTACAGACCGGTTTGCTAGAAGCGACAATGCTTCACCTTCGTGTGATACATCACAGCGAGAATATTGCGGCGGTACATGGAAGGGGATCACGAACCACCTCGATTATATCCAAGACCTGGGCTTTGATGCCGTTTGGATTTCTCCCATTGTCAAAAATATAGAAACCGCGACTCCTTATGGAAAAGCGTACCACGGGTTAGTAGTGGTGTCTGAGCATACTAGTATCATTTACCAGTTTTCTCCTTCAGCTACTGGACACAAGATTTGAACGGCTTGAACTCCCACTTTGGCTCCCAGGATGACCTTAGAGAGCTAAGCAATTCCCTCCATTCCCGGAAAATGTTCTTGATGCTCGATGTCGTCGTCAATCAGTAAGAAACAGTTTCGGTGTTTCATTAATCTTCTGATTTATATCCCCCAGTTTTGCCGCTCTCAACGCCACCGGTGAAAACGATACTGATTTCTCCTCGCTTTCGCCTTTCAACTCGGCTCCCCAATTTCATCCGAAATGTCTGATCACGGACTACAGCAATCAAACTGACGTAGAGCAATGTTGGTTGGGCGATGATAAACTCCCTCTTCCGGACTTGAACACGGAAGACCCGGCCATCGTCCGAACCATGAACGATTGGATCAAGAATATAGTCGAAACATATGGAATTGATGGAATCCGTATTGATACTGCAAAACATATTCGCAAGGACTTCTGGCCCGACTTCGTAAAGTCAGCTGGCGTATACAGCATCGGCGAGGTTAGTCTAGAACCCCCGTCAGATTGATTTATCTCTGAGTTCATCCCTAGGTCATAACTGATCAAGTTCCCTATGCATCGGAATACACCCGTAAACATCTTTTTCAGCCCTCCTAAAATGAACGCCATCACTGATGCTGCGTTACAGAGGTGCTAGACGGGGTATTGGACTATCCGGCGTATTTCGCTCTGTCAAAGGCCTTCAATTCCCCGTCCGGCAATCTGTCACTCTTAGTTGACGTCCTTAATACCGCACAGTCAAGTTACAAAAATGGCGTTTTCACAACCGGTTCATTCCTGGAAAACCACGATCAACCACGGTTCCAGTCTATCACTTCCGACCAAGCTGTAATTATCCCATTCGGCCTTCAGGACCCGATGAATAGTTGATCATTTTTATTCTTGCAGCTTATTCGAAACGCCAT
>JAEUWQ010000724.1:0-11552 GCA_018524765.1 Podaxis sp. AQ799166 | reverse complement strand
CATCCCCTATAGTGGCACCAACGGGAGCGAAACCGAACTTGATGCAGATGTTGGGTGCTACTGCGCCGTTGTCTCCCAGTCAGACTCAAACACAACAACAGCCACAACAACCAAATATGTTTGGCGGTATGGGCGGTATGGGAGCTGGTGTTGGCGGGATGCACAGAGCGACTGGGTCGATCGGCGGCGCACCCGTTCTGCAACCCGCTCAACCCGTTCAGCCACAACAACAAGGGTTCTTCGGTGCCAGTGCTGGTATGGGGATGAGGCCTACACAACCTATGGCTATGGGCGCCGCAAGTCCAATGCTGCCCACGCCGATGAGAGCCAACACTGCTTCGCCTGTAAATACATCCACACAACAGAAGAAACCAGCTTCAGCTGGCGGGTTTGATGATTTGTGGAATTTGTCGTTGGCTTCGACTGGGAAGGGTACTTCGACTGGTACGGGCGGGGCTGGGCAGGGGAAGAGTATTAAGGACTTGGAGAAGGAGAAGGCTACGGCTGGGTTGTGGGGTGGTGCGCAGGGAGGTAATGCGAGACCTGGTGCGGGTATGGGTGGTGGGGCTGCGTTTGGGAGCTTTGGAGGTGCGGGCGCGGGTGCCAGCTCCAGTGCGAGTGGAGGGGACGATTTACTCTTGTGAGCGCGTTTATGTGGTTAGCTTCGTTTGGATTCGTTGCTTCGTTTTCGGTACCAGGTGTACTTGGTGATCGGATATACTCTTTTTTTGTTTGCTACTAGTTAAGATTAATAGAGATGCTGAGATGCATTATGCCATCGCCCTCCCATTGTTCGTCCACATGGTGAAATGGCAAGTTGGTGTGCGAGTTTGACACAATGCTTGGCTGAGGCCCGAAACCGATAGCCAAGGGCTTGTATTCTCTCGATTCACTAGATATTTAACTAATTCATACTTCGAACATGCACGGCCCAACTCGCCATACCCACGCCCGGTATCTCTACTCGACACCTACATATCTCCTAAACACTCCTCCCACCTCCCAAAAGGAAAGCAAGATTAGGCAGGATAATCACGCATCGGCATCACAAGCATTAGGCCTCAAAGCACACCACTGCGGCTGCAACGGGATCGCCCTCACACCTCTCTGTACGAACCGATACGCAACATCATGCAATCTCGGTAACGCCGTTCGGACATCCCCTCCAGGACCCGACCAAAACACCTCGGCTGACGATGCTGCGCGTGGCCAAGCGATGGGGTCCAAGTTCGAAGGTCCAGATTGTTCTGCCCACAATAGTTGTTGTCCTGTCCCAAGTTCCCAAAAAGAAAGGAGGGGAAGAGTGGAAGGAGGATTAGTGAGTGGCGTACAGGAAAGGAGCGAAATAAGGTATGTATACTTACCTCCAAGAACGAATTTAGCTTCATCAGCCGTCAGCCCAGCAGTTGGATTAAATGAGTACGCTTTCTGCCACGTTTTGAGAACACCACATGTGCTATCTCCATTGATGTTATTACCGAGCCATCCTCCACCTCCACAATCGAGGTAGAAGAAACCAGAATCAGCATGAATGAGTCTGTGGCCCTTTTGCGCGACTGCTGCTGCGTGCTCTGATGAAATCCAAACTCTGTAGCAGGTGGTGAGTACAAGAGAGGGGTGAAGAGGAGGAAGGGATTACACGACAATGGTGTCGTTTCTCAATTGAACCTCGTGCTCGAGTGCCATTTCTGTGCATACAGTTCAACTGAGCACCTTACAACTCGTAAAGAAGGCTCACCTTCCCAAACGACAGGTGTCTTCCCAGCATCTGCAAGAACAGAATGCGAAGCCTGCGTAAATGCGTCCAATGCTTGTTCAAATGTCTTTCCTTGAGACTCTGTCAAAAATATCAACGCCCGGTTATCGGCTTGTATACACGCAACGACGTACTGAGATCTTGCTGAGTCTCGGGATCCTTGGCATAACAATTCTGATTGATCTCATCACCACCGGTATGGAATAATTTGGACGGGAACATGGAAGAGACGGCTTTGAGCAGGTTGGCAGTGAAGGTGGTTGTTGCAGGACCTGCGAGGCGAAGTTGGCCAGCAGGAGGCTCTGCGTTTCTGATAGCATGAGCATATATTGGTTGAGTATTTGGATAGCAAGACCACGCACCACCGGCAAATTGGGACCAAGGGGTGGCTTCAGGACACGCCATATGTTCAGGGTGAGATTTCGAGATGACAGAGGTGTGTCCTGGGGTATCAATTTCGATCACAACGTCGATTCCGCGCTGCAAATAAATGTATTAGACCATCAGCCAAGCTAGAGGCGGAGTTGAGTTGGTGATACACACTGCGGCGGCATATTGGACGATGTCTTTAACATCGTCGGGGGTATAGACCTGTGCAGAGGAGTATGCTCCCTTTAGGGATATCTCCTCGAACCCAGGGACGACGAGAGGGAAGGATTGGGAGTCGACGACATGCCAGTGGAAGTGGTTGATCTTGACCCAGCTCATCGCGTCCAAGGTGCGTTTGATATCTGCGACGGGGAAACTAGACATGTAGTCAGTATACAATTCCATTTCGCTCGCTCGAGGCACTTGCTAGTTACGGGCAGTATCCAACATGAATCCACGGTACGGCTACACGTATTTCATCAGTAAAGACTCCAAAAGACGACAAACCACACTCACATATGCCGGCGCATCCGTGACCTGAATCGGCGCCTGCAAGGTATAAGTCGCACCATCCAACTCATACCACAACTGCTCAAACGTCGTCAACCCTCTAAACAACCCCAACGCAGTACTCGCGCTCAGCACCGCATCTCCCCCATCCGCCGGAACTTGCAAACTGTAACTCTCATCCTGCGTCCCTAACCCCTGCATGGCCTCCTCACTAATACTCTTCACAGTATCCCCACCCGCACCAGAATTCAAGCGGAGGGTAAGTGATCCCAAGGTACGTGCGGAATGAACTGCAGATGACGATGAAGCACCACGATCTGGTACGAGTGCTTGAAGTTTATCCGTCTTGAGGTGTTCTGAGGTGCGTTGGACTGCATCTGAGAGGTCTTTTGGAACTTGGCTGATTCCGGAGAATTTGATGGAGAAGGAAGGTGCGAGGCGGAGAGGTGTAGATCCAGTTGTTAGGTTTCGTGGTCGAGGCCATATTGCCAGTACAAGTGTGAAGCAGAGGGAGGTGTAGAGCAGGTAAAGGAAGTTCATGGCGAACCTGGGGATGGGGAGGATGGAATCCGGATGAAGAAGACACGCTAACGAGTGGATGTGAATGTGAGGTTATATATGTTCAAGATGCGGGTGTGTGACTTGGTGGTGGGCTATTGTTGAAGGCTGTAGCACGGGGTTGACGTCGAGGACCAAATAGGATTGCTTTTGGCGTGCATGGTTTCGGTGGAGAAGAAGAAGCAGTGAGTGCCTGCAAGGTCTCATGGGTCATGCGATGACCGTGTTTGTACTGGCCTCTCCCATGAGAAAACATCGTATTCCTAGTGTTGGGTGTATGCGTTCATAAGATGATTGGGATCAATCGGTGATGCGCCTGTTTTGTGGGTTTGTCCGACCCTTCTTCAGCTGTAACAAAGGATTCGATGTTGACACTGGCGTCGGGAGGTCTGCATTAAGGCGAGTTCGGTCTGGTGGCACAGGTCTGTCCCCTCCTTATATTCATCAACTCCATCTTAGTGACATTTATGTGCCCAAACACCATCGACAGCTACACGCTAGCTGTCCTCCTGTCCGAAAAGGCTCGCGTATATAAGGGTGATACACCGACTGGACACACCTTGTTCGTTCATAAATATCTCAGGCGATGGCGCTCATTTGGGGAATCAGCTACATCGATTGGCGAGGACAAACATATAATTAGTGCCGATCTACTTTTTGACGAAAAGGAGTGTCTCCAACGTCCAACAATCACTTCCAGCAAGTGCACGAGGTAGACAAGTTGCCGGCCTACAAAGAAACTTGAAAGTGCTCAGTAACTCTACAGAGAACGTAGAGAAAATTATCCATATGCATTGGCACTTGAGATGAGGAAAGCTTCAAAATGACATGAGAAAGGTGATCCGGCTGTAAAAATTCAACCCCTGGGCTAGTCCACTGTTCTCGCGCAGTCAGTAAAACAGTGTGCCGCTATCACTTTTACTCATCGGTGCTCTTTCCCCAACACGACCACCGATATTGTGGTCCGGCACGTTTATTGGTGTTTATCCTGATCCCGATCCCGCCCCGCCAAACCCGAGTCGCCGTCTGGGTCAATGATTGAAATATAGACAGTTGGGAGACGCAGTACCGATTTCGAGCCCGGCTCGTATCTCGGGGATAGAAAATCGAATGGCGGTGTTTAAGTCATACTTAATCACAGCGCCTTCATGCGTGCCAACCACGAGTCGTTGTGATGACATATGAAAGACTACTGTTGGAAAACTACAAAGCTTGCGTGAGCGTTACAACTATAATTAGGGTCAGAGGTGGAGAGACATACGATTTTACCACATATCCAATGATCTCTGTAGCTGTGTCCAGGACTGCATTCCTATTCGCTGTGTTATTGGGATCCAACGATCTCACAACCGCTTCTATGAGCCTGAATAGATTAGGTTGGAGAACCGAAGGCCTCTAAGTTTAAACCATAAGCTAGCTGGGTACAGCAAGCTAGGTGATTCATACGCGGCACCAGCACTAGCAGGCAATGAAGTGGTGCAGAACGAAATGACACTGTTCGCCGCCTCTGCTTGCTCTAAAAAGACAGTTGTTGGTACCCATCGGCTTAAGCAAGGGTAGCGAATGTCAAAGCAAGCCACAGCAAGCAAGATCTAAAACTTACAGTCACCCTGGAGTACAAAGCTGACGTCAAGTGGAAGAAGCGCGGTAGTTGTGACACCTGACTGGGAAGATATGGACGCCGTAATGAGCTCCCGAGAAACCACACCAATCGTGGATGTTGCCCTTCATTCCATGAATATATGCAAATTCGGTGACCGTAATATCCTCTCGTGATAGGATGGGTGATGTGGAAGACTTGACAGATACCGTTTCTTCCGAAGCAGCATCTGAAAAGGTTTTAGCGCTAGGGATCTTGCCCTTTGGTACGTCTTCGAGCTTGTCCGGCTCATCATCAAAGTCAATGTAATTCTAATTCTTGGCGGCTTCAGCCTTTTCGGTGCTGATTCCAGAAACCACCCGCAAACGCGGTGGTGCGAGAAGAGGTGCAGATGCAGGAGAAGAGGAGGTCGAGCGAGAACGATGATAGGAGTTTCGTGGGTCCCACATATCACTTTTTTGGGTAGAGAATTTGGATGGCTTCAGTGGGTGGTGATTCAATGGCAATCGTCGACAGAGAGAAATCTTGCGATGAAAGATATACAAAGAAGCATCCTCGTCCAACTATAAGACCTTTATACGTCCGCCCTTCCCCTTCTGATCCCCGTGTCCAGGTCCTCATGCAAGTGGGTCACGCTTTATGGCGAAAGCTATCCAAGTGACGGTTTGATTTCTCATGCTGAGAGTTTTTTCCCTGTTACATGCGCCAGGAATGCTAGAGGAAGCACGAAACCAGATGACAAGGACGACCTGATCATATTCAAACATCCGGGATGAACCAAAGGCAGAGAAAAGTTTCGGAAGCGAAGCGATCCGAATAGGTAAGGGTCTAATTTGGTCGAAATGGCGGCCTGACACTCGGTGTGCCTGCAACACCCTTACCAGAGCATTTGAAAGGCAAAGCGAACAGACGTGAGGGCTATGTTACGCTATCCACGGGCAACTTCATGGGGCATTTCGCATCAGTAACCTGGGTCGACACAGTCCGGCAATCCAAGGATATCGAGGTCAAGTACAAGTCGGAATTTTATCGCTATTGAAACACTCCAATCAGTCTCAGGTTATCATCTCGGTCAAAATGGAACCTACGGAGGCAGTCTCCGGTAACATAGTTGAGTTTATTCCTGCATCCGTTGTACTAGTTTGTTCCTTCGACAGATAATCAGTTACAAGGCAACGCCGGGAAATGTCGGAGGAAGTGACCTACATGTTTGGCCGGAGGAGCTTGTACTATGTGGCAAAGTACGTGAAGTCCAGAGGCAGGAGATTTTGAGGGAATTCCTTTGGCGGTACCATCATCTTTTTCCAAAAGGTCACCTTTGCCTACTTGACGTCCTGTATTGAGATCAAAGACAGATGTTCACATGTGTTTGAATGTGACCGGCATGAAGTCGTCATCCGTGTTCATATCGCGCAGCTCAGACTCTTCCAATTCCAGTCCAAGAGCAGGGACTCAATCATCTCAATTGGCCCAGTATTTGCAATGCCAAGTCCCTTTAACGGCGTTGCATGTTCTATTAGATAATACCTATCTTCAACATAAGTCCCAAAACAGGGTAAGTTATTCCAAAAACAATTCTTACCCCCCATGAGTTCGTCGGGTTGGGCACAAAGGCCGCGCTACACCTCAGCCCCACATTATTAAAGTCAGCATAAACATCCCAAGGCTCCTCCCCCTCGTTCATTCTGCCCTTCAGTGGTTCCGCTCTTCCAGGGTAGAACGAGTTCGAGTTGTATCCAGCAGTAACACCACGTCCGCTCAGCCAAGCCATTGACGCCCGACCGGGCTCGGGGTTATAGAATGACGAAGCATCATCTCAACCTATCGTCCAGCGGTGGCGTGGTGGGATGAAAAGTCCTGATTTATAGCATAGAGCCTTTTCTGCCTCCATAGAAAGAAGATAATATGGATTTGCGGTCTACATCCATGAGTAAGGGGTAAGTAGCCACTGGCAGAGATGGACAAGTGGCACCGTGAGACCGGGTAACAGCGATGATTGTCAAGCCACACCGCGTGCATCTTCCCATTAAGGTTTTCACAAAAGTCGACTACTATATTGGTGGCCCGTACCTCGGATTGGCCCGAACCTCGGACGAACATTTGCATCTTGCCCCGTACTCCACAAAACTTTTTGAAACTTTATATGATACACCTTCCACATACTCCGTGTATTGTGCGAGTATTTATTTAAGGAGACTGCGAGCGGATGAAGAGAGCGACTGCAGGCTCAAAGTCACGCTTTGTCGCACTTGCTAAGCACGCCTCCTCGAGCTGGTGGGCATACTGTGACTGATGTGACATCCGAGATTTGGGCCCATCCGAAGCCGGCTAAGCATGGCCGCGGCTGGAAGAGTGTGTCTGCTTATTGGCTTCCATATTTGCATCCTCTTCATCGCTGATGGTCGCTGCTCGCAGTGCTCTGGTTCTCTGGCTTCTATCTTTTCACTTTAAGGCATTTGGAATGTAATACCGTTGCGATGAACATAATTTCTAGAGTGCTTTTCCCTAGATACTATTGGTGGCCCGTACCTCGAAAGGTATATGAGGTAATGGGCGGTGCACAAGGCTCTGCGAAATTAATACACATTGGGAAAAACGAATCCGGTATGGTCACGGTAGTGACAATTTTCGAGACAATGGCATCGGAACCGAATAGGAACCGACCAGATAACGGCGTGTTCGACCGTTATCAGTTACTTCACCCCGAGCGCTGGACCGTCAGTTGCCGTTAGCTGCGGCCATCCTGATGTATTTGGGTGTATTATAAGTATAAGACACAGACATAATAATCCAATAATCTAAAAGTGGAAATGGCTCAGCGCGATGCGATATGTGATGCCGCGTCATATCGGAGACACCAGGCCTGCCTGTAATGCATCCCAATATCAGTAGTATTTGATACGCTCGCTGCCAGAATGTTCATAAGTAAAGGATATAGGGTGGAATTACACTTGACCATGCCAGCAAGCCCAACGCACGCCCTCGATTGGATCATTACAAACACACCGGAGTGAACACTGCACATTGAGCCCAACCCGCAGTGAGTATGCAACTAGTATATCAATTGTCTCATTGCTTGGGAAAAGCCAACCACGCTCCCACTCCATCCATCCCAATATATACTGGCTATCCAGTGGATGAGACGTCAGCTCCAGAAGAAATCCCAAAGTCGCAATTGACTGTGATGGATGGCGTTTCTGCGAGTGCGTACGTCCCTCTCAGTGACACAGGCATGTCTTACACTAACGAGGACTGCATGGCGTATTCGTACTTGCCTGGAATTGAACAGTTTTATTACTGACTACACTAGAAACCAATTGCTTTACTACGATATCCTTAGTTCAGTCCCACTAGAATATAATATTTGTTAATGCTTTATGCCCGTCATCAGCCGGAAGACCCTTGATGCATCGGGCCCTGACCCAGGGACTCTCGGCCTTGGACCGTGTTATCAGTAACGTTAACCCCCCTTTCTTATTCGCTTCCGAAGCCATTGTCTCGAAAATTGAGCATACCCGTATGGTCAGGGGTTAAAAAAAAAAAAAAAAGGCTGTGCCAGCAGCTATTTTTGTGCTGCACGTGATACTCGTCCAATAGACAATCTGGCCTTGATCCTGGATGAAGTCGACACGAAAATAGACTCTCCCATCAGAGTCTGCACTCCCGAGCCCACATTGATCAATCATCCAGCATGACTCCGTCAATGGTCCCCGCTCTGTTAATCTTGCTTTGAGCTCGTGATCCTCCTCGCTGAAGATCGCCCAGCGAAAGCCAAGTCCACCTGCTGACCCAAGAATAATTCGTAGGATTTCGCACCGAGCTTGCATATCTTCGCATTCCTCAATTCCCCCCACAATGATTAGCCTTCGTGGTCCCAGGTCGACGCTCTGGCTCGAGAGTTCTTGGAATGGCCCAGCAATGAGCTCGCGAAACTGGACCTTCAGCGACTTTGTCACCAGGTTGGGATCGCGGCGAAGTTTATCTTCCACCAAAGTGGCATATGAGGGGAAATGAGTGGCGAATTGGAGTGAAATGGTGGTGAAAAACCGCGTCGGGTCGTTTATTCCTTGTGACCGAGAGAAAAAGAATGTCGCAGCTAGTTGCTCTTCCGCCCTCTCCGCAAAGATCTGAGCCAACGTCGATTTGGGCCCCTTCAGCCACATCACAAATTGCCTATCCGCCAGAAGAGCCCATACAATGAACTTATCGACGAAGTCATCCTGCTCCATCTCTGGGATATCACGTAGGGCGAGTTCACGGGTCCCAGAGTCGTGTAAAGCACCTGGAAGCGAGGCCCCCTGCAGAATCCTATGGCCTTTGCGTTCGTTAATACCTTGCAAGATACGGTCGGGATAGATGGTCTCACCACTTCTTTCGGCCGTGCTGTGGTCTATCAATTGGCTATTCTTCAAGTTAAGAACGAAATTGCTTGAGTTCGAGAGTATCGTCATAGAGGGAGGTCAAGTTTCGATAGGGAATGGGTCTTGGTGGTGGTGAAGGTTGAATTCTGGGGGGGCAGGAATGAGGTTGGAAGCTGTTCCCAAGGTGCTGTTGAGGTGCTTGATGGGGGCTGTTCCCCAAGTTGCTGCTAAGGCGCTCGATAGGAGCTGTTCCCCAAGTTGCTGTTAAGGTGCTTAATTCTGGCACCCGAATATCGGCGTCACAGAGGATTTGACACGAGGCTGGCCAGTTAGGTTCTGGGGCTTGACAGCCTGGCACCGGTTACTGAGCTCGACGAAGACTTGGCTGGTAATTTGAATAATGATGAAGCAGCAAGTGATAACGAATTTGGCGGTCAAGAGGCGGTTCCAGATGAGCCTCAAGTAGAAGATGCAATGTCCCCACTCCTGTAAAACGCGTTTGCTGATGATGCGTTGCATGACCTCACAACCCCTTCCAATCGCAAGAATCTGACCACCAGGATTACCCGCCTTGCTCGTCGAATGAAACTTCACCCCCACCAAGTCAACGGCTCAGAAGTTCATAGTTGCAAGTTATTCGCTCACAAGAGGGAAGGATTGGGAGTTGACAACGTGCCAGTGGAAGTGGTTGATTTTGACCCAGCTCATTGTGTCCAGTGTGCGTTTGATATCTGTGACGGGGAAACTAGGCATGCGGCGTCAGCATTCAATTCCATTTCGCTCACTTGAAGCACTTCCTAGTTACGAGCAGTATCCAATATAAACTCGCGATAAGGCTATACATCCCTCATCAGCGCGGAATTCAGGAGATGTAAGAAAGAATTATGCTCACATACGCTGGTACATCCGTAAACCTGAATCAGCGCCTGCAAGGTATAAGTCGTTCCATCCAACTCATACCACAACTGCTCAAACGTCGTCAGCCCTCTAAACAATCCCAATGCAGTATTTGCGCTCAACACCACGGCTCCCCCGTCCGCCGAAACTTGTAAACTATAACTCTCGTCCTGTGTTCCTAAACCCTGCATGGCCTCCTCGCTTATGACCTTCACCACACTCGCACCCGAATTTAAGCGGAGGGTAAGTGATCCTAAAGCACGTGCGGATAGAACTGCAGAGGGCGATGAAGCTCCTCGGTCTGGTACGAGTGCTTGGAGTTTATTCGTCTTGAGATGCTCTGAACTGCATCTGAAAGGTCTTTTGGGATTTGAGTGATTCCGGAGAATTTGGTGGAGAAGGAGGGGGCGAGGCGGAGAGGCGTAGATCCAGTGGTCAGGTTTTGTGGTCGAGGCCATATCGCCAGTGCGGGCGCGAGGCAGAGGAAGGTGTAGAGCAGGTAAAGCAAGTTCATGGCGAACCTGGGGATGGGGAGGATGGAATCCGGATGAAGAAGACAGGCTAGCGGGTGGATATGAATGTGAGGTTATATATGTTCAAGATGCGGGTGTGTGATTTGGTGGTGGACTATCGTTGAAGGCCACAGCGCGGGGTCGACGTCGAGGGCCAAATAGGATTGCTTTTGGCGTGCATGGTTTCGGTGGAGAAGAAGAAGCAGACAAACCACAAAGCAGGCACATCACCGATCGATCCCAATCATCCTGTGCATACGCCCAACGCTACAGGGATATGATATTTTCGCATGGGAGAGATCGAGGCAAACACGGACGTCGCATGACCCATGAAACCTTGCGGACACTCGCCCTTTTAGCTGTAACAAGGGATTCGGTGTTGGCATTAGCGTCGGGATGAAGTCTGCAGATTCTAGGCGAGTTCGGGTTGGTGGCGCAGGTCTGATGCTGCCTACACTGATGAGGACCGACACTGCTTTGTCTGTTGGTATGTCTGTACATCAGAAGAAACCATCTCGGGCTGATGATCTATGGAATCCGTTGTAGGTTTCTTCTGGAAAGTGTTGTTCGACCGGCCTGGAGTGTTAGGGATTTGGAGAGAAACGCTATTGCTAGGCGTAGGCAAGGCCTTACGTGAGTAGCAGCGCGAATGAAGGAGAGAGCGATCGCTCCCGTGACGCAAGTGTTGTTCCCATTCTGGGCCAGGTGTGCTTGATATCACTGAGACAAAGAGATACGCCATGTTGTCTATTTTTGTTCAAACTGTTGTACATTGTCGAGGCGATCGATTGGTAGTGAGACAACCAAAGACAGTGTGGAGCAAGTGCACTCATATTTCATCGCGACTGCACCGACTTTCACGTTATTTTTCTGCTTCTGTCTCGCATATATATACTCGAGGCATACAACCCTGCTCTTGCTATCCGTACCGCATGTCACCGGAGACGGGCGTCAGGAGATCACTCCTGAGATGTATGTCGCGGGGGACG
>JAEUWQ010000651.1:0-13402 GCA_018524765.1 Podaxis sp. AQ799166 | reverse complement strand
TTGCATGCCTCAATGAGCAGCACAGTAATGCTGTCTGCTGGGGGGGGGATGTGCCAGGCAGAAGGGGGAGTGCAGTTGGCGAATAGATTCTTGGACTCCAAGACAGATATGAAGTCGCAGAGGGCAGCGAATAAGTGGGGATCAGGGGGATATGAGTCATCCGCTTCAAGAAAGGCTCGGGACAACATAATGATAGCACCTGATGGAGTGTCTTCCTCGTCATCAACGACCTTGCTGGGGGTGGAATCAGAGGGGAGGACGGAAGGAGCAGAAATAGCTTTGGGGGTAGACTGCTCGGAATGTGAGGGGGATCCAATGGGGGAGTCGAGATCCATGCCAGATGGAGGGGGGGCTGAGCTTTGGAGATGACCCAGAGTGTCAGCATGAGGGGGAGTGGAGGGACTAGGGGTATCCTTCAACTCATAGACTACGAAATGACCAGTGGAATTGTTGTGGATGCGAAGGAGTCCTTTGGAGGACTCGATCTTGCGTTCGAGTGATGAACTGCCAGGGGAGTCCTGGCCAGTGATACCAATGCCTCGCTCTTGTAGCAAGCGATGCTGGGGGGTCTCGGGGACTTCTTGAAACATATCATCTGTATATTGGGGGGCAGAAGTCTTTCTGTGACGGCCCATGGTGCTAAGTACAACTGACCAACAAGTAGATGATGGTGGTTGTTGGAAAAGGAAGGTGTGCTGTCACAGGCTCCTACTGGGTAATGGAAATGGGGGCAGTTGTCAAGCATGTAGTTGCAGGTTTCAAGTGGCTCACTGCATAGGCAGGAGGTGATATGGCACCCAGGGAAAAAGCACTGATGGAAGGTGCCAATGGGTGCATGATTAGTAATGCAATGCATGAAGCACACACATAAATTGGCACTCTTTCCAAGGGGTGAATTTAACCAAGTACTGCCTTTGGTGTACTTGGGTTGAAGGGGCTGCGATGCAGGATTGAGGAGGGGGAGCCATGAGTGACCACAGTAGGTCAGTTAGTTCATACATTGTTGCCATAGTGAAAGGCACTTTTGTGTATAGTGTTTGTGAATGAAGCTGAGGGAGATGCATATGGGTTGATGATGTGGGTTGGGAAGATGGAGGGATTTAGCGAGGGTGTGTGTGCCTTGTAGTGGATGGACCAGTTAGCAGATGATGGAATTGACCAGAAGTGGACATGATTGAGAGGAGAGGAGGAAAGCCAGGAGTGGAGGAGAGGAGTGACTGCAATGGAGTCCAGATGCACACTGTGGGGCCTATAGGAGAATAGGAGTTTAGCTGATGAAATCAAGTCCATAAAAACTACAATAGATGATATATTGAGAGATTGAGAAAAGGAAATAGAAGAGAATAAGCTGAGGCAGAGAGCATATGATTCAGAGTCAGAGGTGGTAACTTCACCACAAGGGTGGACAGCAGAAGAGAGAATGTCAGTTTCAGAGGAATTGAAAACGAGGAAAGCGGAAGTGGCAGATAGAGAGGGGTTGGAGGGAACAGAACCATCTGTAGCTACTAAGAGAGAAACAGGGGATGAAAAAGAAAAGTCTCAGGCACAAGAGGCATTGGCAATATGAAGTGCCATGGCACCTTCTTTCAAAGGGTCAGGGCACTTGAAGAATTTGATGCAATTGCTAAACAAGTCCAGCAAGCACTGGCCAGGTTTGGCTCTAGGGTGAAGACACTGGAACCAGTCTGTGACCAGTTGAGCATCAGAGATGAAGTTGAGCACTGTTGAGTACTGTTTGGTTTGGCATGTGTCTAAAGGATCAACATTGCAGGTGAGGAGTTTGAGGGGGTGGGAAGGGGGAAGGGTGTGGAAGTGGAGGGAGCATCATTTGGTGAGCTTGAATAGGTGGAGTTGAATAGGGATGAGGCCAGCAATGGCTTCAACCCCACCAGAGGGAGTAGTACAGAACACACCAGTGATCCAGAGGGTGGCTTGTCATTGCATGCTTTGGAGGGACTTGATGAGACCTCAATAGCAAGCATTGTGGTTGAACCATAGTTGGAAGCCATAGATGGCAATGGGAATGACACAGGATCGGTAAAGGAGTCTCTTGTGTAATGGGGAGAGACCACAGATTGAGTTGCCCAGCATGTGCATGCAATGGACAGTGGAAAGCACCTTGGTCAAGTAGAATCAGACATGTTCCCTGAAGGTGAGGCCTCTGTCAAACCAGAAGCTGAGGTATCGAAGGAAGAGTTTGGGGTGGATGGTAAGGGAATCATTGATAATGACAGGAGGATTGGGGTCATGAGAAGGGTGATTGGAAAAATGGAAAGCCTCAGTTTTGTCTCTTTTGAGGACAAAGCCAAGGTGTTGAAGGTAACCTTCACAGTTCTTGTAGACCTGTGAGAGAAGGTGGCAATTAATAGAGAAAGAGTCCAACTGAACAATAATAAGTCCATTGTCAACAAAGGAAACTATTTTACAGCAAGGGTCATTGGAAAATTTAAATATGAAGGGAGAAAGTGAAAGGGCAGTGAGAATGGGGGAAAGGGCAGAACCTTGGCCAATGCCAACAGAAGCTGGGAATTTAGGAGAAAGACTATTGTTCCAGGAGTAAGTAGTGAAATGATTCTTTAAGTAATCTGAAAAGAAAGAGACGAGTCAGGAATTGAAGCCTTGATGTTGGAGAGTGGAGATGAGGATGGAATGATTGGTGGAGGGGAAAAACTGTGCTATGTCAAATGTGATGACACTTGTTTTGAGTTTTTGTTTCCAACCTGTATGAATGAGGTGAGTAACATAGATGCCAGCATCTTCAGTAGAATGCTGGATAATTCCCCTGAATTGAAGAGGATGGATGAGGTTAAATTGGGATGCTTCGAATTGCATCCTTGCAGAGATCATTTTTTCAATTAGCTTACCTAGCATGTTGAGAAGGACTATAGGCTGGAACATCTTCAGGGTGGAGTAGTGGGGTTTGTTGGGTTTAGGAATGATGACAGAGGTGGAATTTTTGAAGTGTTCTGGCCATGTGGAAAACTCGATGCATTTAGAAGCAAACAAGAGGAAATTGGACTGAAAGCTGTTATTGGACATCAGGTGTTTGATGTGCACCCATGATAGATGGTCTGGGCCAGGGGCAGAAGAGTTGGCACACAGGTTAAGGGCATCAAAAAGCTCAGCATTAGAGAAGGGAAGCCATGGGTGTTCAGGATGGGCATCAAATGACTCTATGGTGCTTAAGTCCACAGGTCAGTTGGAAGCAGAGTTGTAGGAAGAGTCTAGTGCATGCCAGAGGTCATCCAGCTCATCACAGCTCTTCCCATTGTAGGTGATAGATTGAGATGGGGGGAGATTGCATTTGTCAATCCAGGACATGAGGTCCCAGGAGCAATGATCTTCTTCAGCTATGTCCTTGATCTTCTTGTCAAAGAATTTGTGCTTGGCTTGGCATGTGGTGAGTCAGAAACAGGCCCAGTTGGATTTGGACTTGTGGGATTGGAAGGCTCTTAATGCCAAAGAGCACTTCGTGTTCCACCAGGGCTTAGAGTGGGCACAGATCTTGACAAGTTTGGCATTTCTTTGCCATTCTTGATTGATGATTTGGGACATAGCATCAGCATATGCTTGAATATTGTCAGCCAAGGAGAATGTGGGAGGTATGGCTTAGAGGCAGACCCTGATAGAGTACAGGAATGTGGCTTCTTCTTCAGAGTCTCTTGGGATGGTGAGCTTTTCAACAAAGGGTTGGAAAGGGGAAGGGATGGGGAGGGATGTGAGGAGAGGGTGATGATCAGATGTGAATTGCCAGTTGTCATGGATTTGATGGACTGGGCTTTGAGAGGGTTTGTCTATCATGAAAATAAGATCTATGACAGACAGGTGTTTATTAGCATCATAGGGAGTGTGCATATACTTATCCTCAGACGGTGTAGAAAGAGAAAGGCCTAAACCATTCATGATATCAGTTAGTAAGTCACCTCAGGCATTATGATGAGTGACATGAGGGTCCCATTCCAGTGAATGAGAGTTGAAGTCTCCCCTGGTGCATATGAGGTTATTAGGGAGGTGAGTGTTTGTTTTGAGAAGGGAAAGAGAAGAATCATCAGATGGGTTGAGATAACAGTTTAAGAAATATATCTTCTTTGGGAAAGAAAAGGAAATGAGTTGGAAGTCCTGTGAAGAGATAATGTTTGGATGAGATGTGGGCATGAGAACATCACAAGAATATCGAATGAAGGTCACTGTCTGAGGATGTTCTTCATCTGATAAGAAAAGGTGCCAGTTGGGGTTGTATGGCATGCCTTTGTATGGTTCTCCTTCAGAGTGTTCAGTGGAGGGAATGTTACAAATGACACTAAAAGGGGGTTCTTGAATGCATAAAACAAGAATGTCTTTAAAAATAGGTTCATTCAAAAGGAGTTCAACAAGGGAAGAGGAGCAACAAACATTGAAAAATAAAATGGGGATGGAAGAAAATAAAAAAGGGGCAGATGCATTAAGGGGTCCTTTAGACATTAATTGCACCAGAGTTGAAGTCGCATTGGTTTTTCTCTGCCTTGAGTTCATGAAGTTTAGTTTGGATCCATTCCCAATCATATCAGTGATGGAAGAATGGGCACTTATCCAAGTTCACGTGATGGTCCTTGGAATCACATGAGAGGCACTGGAAGGAGGTCATGTGAGGACACTCCATGATGTTTGCAGGGGTGGGGGGTCAAGGGTTCAGTCCAGTTTTGCCACAACAACAAAATCCATCACAGTGATGATTTTCTGTGTGATGGGGATCTCTGCAAATGGAGCATCTAGGGTTACGTGCTTTGCATTGGTGAGTAGGGTGGCCCCACCTCCAACACCTGTTGCAAAGAGGGGAAGCAGTGTGCATGGAAGCACCTCAGAAGGTGCAGACTTGATTTTCAAAGAGAAGAGTGTGATTGATGAGAAGTTTCACCCTTGTGGCAGACTGGGAGTCCCAAAGGTCGAAAAAGAGGATGGTGGAATTGGAATGGGGGGAAACCTGATGGAAACAAGGTTTGCCAATGAGGTGTTGGATCATCTTGTGGTAGGGAGAGGATTCAATGACCTCTTTGAAGTCATCGGAAGTGTGGGGAGTGCCATCAGGACAGAAATATGGAAGGTTCATCAATTTGACAAACAATTTAGACATGGAAAGGGAGGGTGTAATGGCATCCCTGAGTTCTGGAGTGGTGAATGCAGACTGGTTAGAGTCTGCAATGCCTTTTTTGATGATGAGGAGTTCCTCATCAGTCACAACTTGGTTGGTGGTGAGCTATAGAGTCCTTTTGTTAGATTTAGCAGACTCAACTTTGAGTGAGAAGCCCTTTTGGTAAAGGGCATTCTTACAGTTCCTCACCACAAGGTTGAGAGAGGTGATGAGGATAGGTTTGAAAACATCATTATAAGGAACAATGATATTCTTGCAAGATGGACCCTGAGTGGCCTTAGGCAAGCTGAAAGGGTGGGGCAAAGGTTTGGATGATGTTGGCAAGGGAGATTTGATGTCTCCTGAGGAGCAAAGGAAGTTGATGATGTCAACCAGCAACATCTGAGGGAATTGATTTTGAAGTGCTGCATACTTTTGCAGCTCTTTGGGTTGAAGAGGGGTGTTAGAAGCTACCCTGGCATAGGACAATCTCTGGGTGGATGGGGATGGGGCACTAGACCTGGGATGGGTCTTGTAGTTAATGGGGGGGGAGTAAGGGAAGGGGGAAGGTTTAGGAGGGACCTGAGGAGGGAACGAGGGAGCAATGATAGGCTTATGCTGAGCTTGGGCAGCTATCAGTTTATGAGGCACCCATCAACAAGTGATGGTGTTCCACAAGCTGGAGTTGTTGTCACCTTTCCCAGGAGTTGGGGCCCCAGGAATGGCTTCAGGAATGGTGGTGGTGGTGGGAGGGGGAGGGAGTATTTCAGTGTCAATATTAGAACCTGAGGACTCACCTGGCTTGTCTGGGTTGGGTGGAGGGAGACGAGAGAGGGTGATTGCTCATGCTGTGTCCTTGGCGAATTGTGAATCAGAGTCCTGGAGATGTCCAGTGACATCTGAGGGAGTAATGGAAGAGCTCTGGAGATGTCCAGGAGCATCTTTAGGGGGAGGGGAGGACACAGCCAGTGCTTTTGCAGCCTGACAGAGGTTGTGATGGCCTGTTGACATGGGGGTAGGGGTGGGAGATAAAGTGTGGAATGGAGGGAATTGCATAGAGATGAAGTCATACAATTTAAGGGATTGCCCATTGTATGGTATGGATTTATTGCGCAATTGTTGAGAGTGCGCAATGGTCTGGAGGATGCAGATGAGATGAGGGATGCCCTCGAAAGAGGACAGATCTCCAGATTCAGCCCAACTTCCTAAATAAGAAGAAATGAAGCCCAATAAGGAAGTGAGGCAATTGAGCCCCATGGCATTGCTAGTGTTGGTGATGTCAATATTGAAGAGAGCATCTCATAGATGGATGACCAATCCATTCCATGGGGTGGCTGCACATTGCCATGAGGCTGCACAGTAGTGGGAGGGGAGACTGGGGTGAAGGATGGAATGGTGGGGAGGGGATCTGAAGGCTGGGATTCATCCCATGCAGCTCCAGGAGTGGGTGGGACATAGCTGTATGAAGAGGCAATGGCTTGAGCAGGGGATAAGATTCTATGAGACAATGGGGTGATCTCAGGGGATAAGTTGATATCCTTGCAAGTCAGTGTGATTGAAGGATGGGTGGAGTGAGGGGTTGAAAGGCCTTGAGGGCCTTCTTGGTCATCTTCAGCTTCTTCTGCAGATGAAACTGAAGCAGCATCATTGTCATCTTTAAATTTCATGCTTTTCTCCAAATGATTGGAGAGAGACTGATTGGTGGAGTAGGAGTGCTTGACTCCAATTGAGGGTGTAGGAGAAGGCAGTTTATGCAGGAAGTCTTCCCTAGGGTTGTCAAGGATGAATGGTCCTTCAGAGGGGTCTCAAGGTTGAGTAGAAGTGGGCACTACACTGGTGCTAGAGTGACGCCAACAAACTATGCCTGAATGGATACTGCTGGCAGTCTTCTTAACATCTCCAAAGAAGCTGCTAGATTCCTTGGAGTCTTTCATAGTGATTTAGGACTGGTTTGTTTATTCCTTGTACTACGAATAACTGTGCCACTGAAATGGTAGTGGTAGTTACTGAGAAAGGAAGGACTGTCTTTCCTAGTCTATGTCTGGGTTATACTTCTGTAACCATGAAATACCTATAAATAACTCCTTATATCCTAGATTGATTATTTTTGGTTTTATCTTCATAATCTTGTTATTGATCTTGATCTGAATTTCTGCATAATGTGTTGATTTTGTTCTGAATTTCTTGATCTGTCAGTGTTATAAATATATTGTACCTTTTTAAGTGGCTTCTGGGGTAGCCTTAGATCTCATACTAAATTTGGAGATATAAATTGGCCACTAGCTCCTGAGTCTAGTAATGCTTTAATTTCATAGGTTCCTCTAGGTGTTAGTATCTCTGTTGGAATCAGTAAACATTTTCCTTTAGATGCATGAAGATCAATGATGTTGAGCTGATCTTCTGAAGTACTTAAAATTTTTCATATTGAGAAAATTCTTCAACTTGTTCATCTTCTATTCCATCTTCGATGGCATAGACCATAGCATTTGGATTGACTTGTCTTTTCTTTCTACTGAAGGTTTTCTTTGGTTTTCCTTTAGGTATAAAATTATTTCACTGTTTCTTTGAGGTGTAATTTCTTCTAGCCAGGCATTGTCTACAGAAATGTCCCTTCTTCTTACAGAAGAAACATTCTCTGTTCTTGATTACTGTTCACTGCTTGTCAGTAAGTACATTGTTAATGAGGTGTGATAAGGCATCACTTGTCACTCTTTCACTGTTATGAACTCCTGGTTTGGAAGGTTGTACATTTTGTATGTCTTCTGTTTTGTTGTCTTCCTCTTCTTCATCAGGATCTTGGTCATATTCTCCATTAGAGAGTCCAAGCTTGTTGACAAAGTCAGTGAGATGATTGATGTCCATATCCCACTCACTTCTCCTGTATTGAGGTAAGATGGGTTGGGAGGTGATATTTTGATAACAGGTTGGTTTCTGTAGCTCTTTGCTTTCCTTTGTCCTTTCTTCAAGTAGGAAATTCTTCTGTTGATTGCTGCTCTATATTTTCATTGTTCCTGAACAATTCTATAGGCATTTCTTGCTGCATTCTTCCACTCTATAATAGTGTCAGTAGAACTTCTAAGTGCCTTGTGTCTGACAGTGGGGTCAAGTCTGTTTGTGAAGTATGCCCAAAGGGCCACACTGTCTGTGAGTCCTGCCTGGAAAGCCAGGACTGAGAACTCTGAGATATATTCCTCAATATATCTACCATGCTGCCAGAGGTTTTGTAATGCCTGTTCAGCCTCAAATGTCTGTTGTACTGGGGCAAAAGACTGGTTGAGGTCATTAACAAACTTATCCCATGTTCTCTGGGTTGTGTCTCTCATATGCATTGAAATATAATCCTGTCTCCATGCTGATGCTGCTCCATTGAGTAAAGCAAGGGCATAGTTGATCTTTGAGGCATGGTCAGTGATGCCATAGGATATAAAATGGAGTTGGATGAGGGATTTCCAGCTTCTGTACTGAGTAGGGTCTCCATAGAACCTTGTAGGCTTTGGGTACTTAAAGTTGGTGTTCTGGTTTGACATGGTGGCTCCTGGAGATTGTGGAGGTGAAGGGCTTCTTCTGTGACTCCCTGAACTGCCTGAATTTGCTCTTCCTCTAGTCTGAGTTCCTGGATTTGTTCCCCAAGATCCACTAATTGACTGATAAGTTGTTGCTTGTAGTACTGTTGTTCCACCCAAGGAAGAGAACTGATATCCAGTTCCTAATATTGACTGAGCAGTCATTGCTGAACTGTAAGAAGGCCTTGACTGTTGAACAGTTGATGAAGATTTGGGTTGTTTTCCTTTCTTCTGAGTGGAGAGATTGAATCTGGCAAGGTCCTTGGTGACTTCTTTGACACTTGGTTGCCTGGAAACCTGTTGCAGTGCATTAAGTATTGCTGCAAGTCCTGCAAATCAATTTGTGGTTGGTTGTTGTTCTGTGATTTCTCTTCTTGTGGTTTCAGTTTCAAGCTTCCTTTGAATTGATTCAACTTGTTGCTGATTTTCTCTTGAAAGGTCTTCATAGAGGAAACTTTCAGGTTGAACTCCTGCTTGTTTGAAGAGTCCAAATTCTCTTGAGTATTCCTCATTGAGTCTTCTTTGGGTTGCTTCTTTGAAATACTGGGGTTTGTTTCTTGCATCTTTATAATACCACTCTTTTGTTGTGGGATCTTTGAAGACTGTTCCTCTAGTCAGGCTTTTGAACTTGATTGTTTTCACAATTTTGAATTATCCAGTTTGACTTCCTTATGATTTCACTTCTAATAGATTTCCTTCCCTTTCAACAACTGAGTGTCCACAGCAATGCCTCTTCTCAGTGGTACTTTCAATGGAAACCTATATCCTGATAGATTATAGTTCTATCTAAGTGTAATCACTTCTTTATCATGAGTGTGATTCCCTTCACTCATCAAAATATCCTCCAGAGTCAAAGCTTCATCAAGGAATTTCCTCTAGATTGCAGGACTACAATCCTCAACTAATCTGCACTAGTGGGCAATGCATGCCTACTCTCTTTCTAATGCTAGCTTCAGAAACTAGGACCCAAAGCTAAAACACTAGCTGCTCAAGTAGGGCTCCTTTCAGCGATCAATGCTGAGCAGCCAAGACAAGGTAACAACTCCATGCTACAGAGAAGGATCATTTCTACTTAATGTTATAATGAGGCTGCTTCAGTCTGTAAAGAGGCCTGATATGTATCCACAGATCATATCAAAGGAGACTTCTCATGTACTAATGGATAGGTTACCTCTAAGCACTGACAAGATCAACACATCAAGATAACTTTATAAATGTAGTCACACAATATGTCTACTCCTCAATAGAAAGACTTAAAGCAACTTAGAGAGCAATAGAGATATATAAGACAACTTAAATTATATTGCTTATAGTTGATAAAGACTTCTATTCAAGTCTCCACCTAACCAAGTAGAAACAATGCTTTCTATTTGTTAGTGTTGATGGTTTATATACCTAAGGACAGTGTATCCAAATATATCTACATTAGAACTTCTAAGAAGTTCTTCAGGTACTGAGGCTTGACTCAGAGATTGACTCAGAACAAAAGAAGCCTAATTCTACTAATAATAGTTCAATACAAAAAGTTCTTTGATGAAGAAGCCTTCTTTTCTAATAATAGTATGAAAGCTTATCAATCCATAAAAGTCATATGACTTTTGATATTACATAAGCATAGTCATTGTCAGAAAGATATAGAAAGAAACAAACTAAAGACTAAAGCTTTCAAAGTAAATAAAGATAAATACAATTGAAATCATAATTAGTAAATATATAGCAAACATTTACTAAGTTCATAACACACAGAGATGGATTGAATATCTCAGTCTTGAGAGTCCAGTACAACAGATACTGGAAGCCAAACACAAGTTACAGCAGAGAACTACCCCTGGCAATACCAGCAAGATAGAGGAATCCTTGTTGCTGAGGGAAGAGCCTATTCTCATTGAGCATGAACTGACCCCTTTGTCCCAGAGACCCTTCAGTCTTGAGCTAAGGCTTCAGTTGAACAGAAGCCTGATATCACCACCTACTTGAACTTACTGACCCTCATAAATGTCCTGACCTTACAATGTGAAATGAGCCCCCTCATCAAATATCCCAACTGGGAATGCCACATTTGATGGTGAATACTTCCTCTCACCACCATGAAACTCCTTCCTCCAAATCTTCTTAAGGTCTACATGCAAGGATGTTGGCTTTGTCTTGGAGTAGGACACATTGCTTCTGACTGCTGCCAATTCTGTCAAGGACAAAATCACCACTTGTGGCAGTGTATTCAACATCCTTAGACCCCCATCATCCCCTCTCACTATCAGTCTCCTGTTAATGGTCCTACATACAAAGAAGCAAAGAAGCATGTCTGATTTCCTACCAATGCTCTGACTCTTGGACAAAGAGGATGACAGAACATGTTATATGAAGATGCCTTCACTCTCATCCCAAGAGACCCATTCCTCACAATCATGGAGCCTTAGAAAATACCACTACTGAATATACTTTCAATCCTGTCATGAAACAAACTGAAGGATAACATGTCACAACAAACAACATCCCTATCCAAAATCAATCTAAATGACATCTTGCTGAGGTCAACACTTGTTATAGGTAGATTGATCTGGAGTTCAATCATACAAAGGGGATGATGTTACACTCCTCTTGTTTCTGTCTTCACCTATGCTGCCTTTTGTTCCTTCTAGCATTGTCATTAGCTGTCTCTTTCCTCCTTCCCTTCGGTCATATCATGCTCTCTCCTATCCTCATCTTGACTTGTGCCTTGGTCATCAGCCATATCTCAGATCTCTGAAGCTGCACTATGTTTAGTACTTGGACTTGGCGATACTCTGTATAGTAATAGTCCTCTTTCAGTAGATCTCACATCTTACCTCAGGCTTGGTCTAGTATAATTAGAACACTGAAGTAGTTATGTGCATCTTGATTAGGGTATGTAGAACAGTACTCACCTTAGTATTTAGATAGCTCATGAAGTAAGTAGAACTTAGCTTTATGATCATTTGTACATAGCAAGAGAATAGCAGGTCTGTCTTCTGCTCTATCTTCTTGCTGTGTGAGAGCTCTACCTGCCTCAACAGGATAACTGGTGTAACAGCTAAACCAACAGAGTAGCCTGCAACCTTACAAGTTGTATCTCTCCCTTGGCAGTCCCTGCAAGATTTCTGACCAGTCTCTAGTTCACTCTGGTGAATGGACAGGAATTCTGCTTCAGGAACTTAATAGTGTCAGGTTGTCTTAAGACAGTATCTCTCTGCATTGGCACAATGACCATACCATGCCTAAGTAACAGTCTAAGCCCTATGTAAACCCCAGGAGGTTCACAGAAGAAATGAACCTTCCTTTTTTTACAGGGCATTTCCTAGACTTAGGGAGCATTTGTTACACTCCTCTTGTCTCTGTTGTCACCCATGCCTCTTTTGCACTCCCACCTTGTCATCCGTCGACTGTCTCCTCACCTCCTTACTCCAAGCGTCCACCTTGACCCACCTTCCATTGCAACTTCAGCCTCACCTCGGATCTTCCAAAGACACACTATGTTTAGCACTCGGGCTCAGTGATATGTTGTGTAATAATAGCTTACCTTCTGTAGATCTCATCTTACCTTGGGCTCAGTCTTCTATACTTAGAGCACTGAAGTAATTACAAAGATTCTCCTTAAGGACATGTAGAATAGCAATCGCCCTAGTATTTAGATAGCTCATAAAGTAAGTAGAACTTAGCTTTATGATCATTTGTACATAGCATGAGAATAGCGAGGACTGTCTTCCACTTTATCTTCTTGCTGTGTGAGAGCTCTACCTGCCTCGACAGGATAACTGGTGTAACAGCTAAACCTACAAAGTAGCCTGTGACCTTGCAAGTCATATCTCTCCCTAGGCAGTCCCTGCAAGATTTCCAGCCAGCCTCTAGTTCTCTCAGGAGAATGGATGGGCATTCCACTTCAGGAACTTAATAGTGCTGGGTTGTCTTAGGACAGTATCTCTCTGCACTGAGACGACATGTAGAAACCATGTCTACATAACAGAATCGTAAAGCTATACTTCCACTCCTTACCTTCTCCTTTGTCCTCGTGGCTACAAGTAGACCTGAGTCTCCTGCAAGATAATTTCAGTGGAGCATCCTCAGCTAAAGTCTCCTGCAAGATAACTTTAGTGGAGCACCCTCCAACCTTTTGTCCAGACTGTCGTCCAACACGTCTCATCTACCCCTGCCTATTACCAGGTGTACACCATCTAATCCATATCCTCAACTCCCTCCTCCTTCCTACTGACCCTTCTCCGATTCCCACTTCGCAGAAATCCAAAACCTCCTTCAGAGAGCATGCTCCGAGAGCAACTTTTGAAACCGACTCGACAACTATACCTGCAGTACAGAGAATATAATCCTTATCAATGGTAAATCCTATACAAAACAAGAACTACTAGGAGTCTACTATACCCTCTGTTATTCACGAGAAGGCGAAGCAGAACTTCCTGAATCTCCACTCAGTGTCTACCAAGATACTGACATCCTTCTTCACTACAAGCTCCAACACAGTTGGCAGTTTGAGACTCTCCCCACCTTCGTCAAACATCCCACTCTCTTCGCACAGTTCGAAGAACACTTTCAGCAGGCCAAGCAAGCCCAAAGTCTACATCTCCATTGGACAGGTTCTCCTCAAGAGATCGACCAAGTGTTAGGTTGGTCCTTATCACCAGTCGCCTAAGCTTTGCTAGGGGGCAGCTATCTCACTAGATGGTTCGCAGAGGCACTAGGATCTAGCAAGAAGGATCACGAT